>APFE031291531.1:87107-118554 GCA_000404065.3 Pinus taeda
CTTGATTAGTGTCCTCTCTCTGATAGTTCCTGCTTCCACTTGGAGAATGATGATCTCTTACTCATCCCTGGTCGAAAATAGAGAGGCAAGTGTCAAAGGGGAAGCTTCCGGAAAATTCCATGATCTTCCACCTCGCATTTTGTCCCTGCCATTTGTCCATTCCCAACCATCACACCCTACAGAGGAGAAATTCAGTATGCATCGCACCTTGTACACTGGGAAGGTGATATGCATCGTACCTTTGCACTGAGCTTTCAGTATGGTCCAGTTTTGACCATTTATGAGCAGTTTTCAGTGGAGAACTTATGGGAGATCATGTAATCAGTTGACCTTGTTCCCTTAGGCAGTGAAGCAACACCTTTAGGGACTTAGGAGCCCTCAGTTTATGGACGTTTATGATTGGGGTTGAAATCCCCAAAAATGTCTATAACAGGCTCCAAGAGAAACCGTCCTTTGGATCTGTCCTTCCCAGGCCTCAACAATCCTCCTCCATAAGTCTACATAAGGATATATTGAGGGGATTGTTAGCCTCCTGCTGCAGCAGGTTAATCATATTTCATGATTGACATTTTTACAGGCCAAATATGTCATACTTTGCATGCTGCATTGCTCCATATTTTCTTAACAGTCTCCAAGCGAAGAAGGCTACTCAGAGTTTATTTAACTGCCTTCCAAATTTTGAAAAGTTATTCCGATGTTGCACAACTTTCAGTTAAAGGGAGGTCCAAACAGCTTAATCTTGGTCTCCCTAGGTTTCAATTTCCTGTTTTAGAATATAGAGAATGTAAATCTGTCCAAACAGCTTAATCTTGGCAAATTCTTAGATAGGTAGAGAATCAAAGGAGCCCAAAAGCTTAATTTGGGCCCTCGGATGAAATAAGGGTAGTCTGTAGATAGGAAAGCATGAAAAAGAAAAAGTGAAATGATGCGTTTGCAAGTCTAAGTGCACCCAAACCAAAAGAAGAAAAAATGTTAGGTAAGTAGGCTGGGTAGGTAGTTTCGAGGTTGCTGAATCTTGATTGTTGATCAGTTCCAGGTTTCCAGGTGTCATCTTTACTCAGGACACAATCACCAGGCAGTTCTATGCGAGAAGCTCAAAAAAAGGTATAACTAACTTCCTTTCTCCATCTCCCCCAATCATTAACTAATTTCCCCAAAAAGAGGTCAAGATATGCTTGATACTTCTTAAGTTCCATCATTTTCATATCATTAGCTTGGGTGAAGATCTGCTTTACTCAAAGATATTCCATACTCTAAAAGGTTCTATCCCCTCGTAACAGCCTAAGATCTCCCGAACTTAGCGCTTTCTTACCATCTCCATATTAACTACTGACATTATTATTTAACTCCCTATATTTTCCCATCCCCCTACTAAAACTATGTAAATCATCCCCTATGTAAATATCCCTCCCCCTGGTTGAAAAATAACCATAAGTACCCCTGGGAATTGCTCAGTTTATCTGAAACTTAGCAAGAACCCTCATGTTGCCCCTTCAAACCATATTCCAAATACAATGGACTCCTTCCAGAGTATAAACTCCCTTTTTAGGTTATCGAACCCCTTCCAAAGCCTCAAATGCCTTTCTGACCCACTTACTCATTTCTTCCAACCGCAATAAACCCCTTGTCGACCTCCTTAACACTCCGCAGATCCTAGAAAGCCAGCTCGCATCGTAAGATCGCAATATTCTCACCATATAAGTTATGCCCCACCCGTCGTTACCCGACGTGATATCGCGATATCGGCGATCGGCAGTCGCAAGCGTCGCATGTCCAAATAAAATACCTTCCCATTCCCCGCCGATGCAATATTGCGATCGCATCGAAGAAGTTCATCGCATCGCCTTCAGGTATGAGCACCCCACCATGTCACTTCTATACTAGGGATATCTTCCTGCAATCCAAAGATTGGTTTGTGGTTACAAGAGTCAACAACATAAAACACAAGACGTCGATAGCGGAGTTCATCCACGAGGGACTATGTCTCCAGGCCCTGGTGTCAAGATGGTGTAGGCCATTGCATTAAGTGTTGGAAAGAGTGATGATGTACATGCATGTGTTTTCTATATCATGCAAGGAATACGCTCTCACGCAGGAGTGGCTCCACAAGATGTTCCGCTATAGGAACTCTCATTTACAAAAGGACTCCTATCAACATGACATAATTTCATGTATGATAATAATGAGCACCCTGCCAACATGGCATCAAAGGGATCTCCATTCAAACATACATGGTGACACATGAGTATCCTATCAACATGGCGACAAAGGGATCTTAATAAAAACATGACAACAAGTACATCTCACATCAAAAACAAAACAAGATCCCACATCAAACATCAAACATGAATCTATACAACACAATGCATCTCAAGTAAAGAGACAAATAAGTACATGATCACACTGCATATACCTCACATCAAGGAGTTATCTAAAGAAGAGGATGATAAATTGTTGGATCTGGTTGTACCATCAATCTCGTGGCATCGAATATCATAGAAATCACTGCTCACGCATTGAATATTGACACCTACACTCCACTTTGAAAATTGGATGAAAAATGGAATTGATCAAATGGAAAATCTGATCACACCATCATATTCGTGGCATCAAATAGTGTAAAATCGACTATCAAATTTATGAATTCTTACAAAGTGAAAAGCTGGGGCTACAAGAATATTTTAGATTCCCCTAGATTCCTCAAAGATTCCCTCCTCCAGGTTATCTCAAGATTTGCTTCCTAGATCAAAATTCTAATCTCGTCATTGAGATCCTTGCGAAATTCTAAGAAGAATGAGTATGAAGTTGGTTGGATTCTGACTCTGGCGAATTTTAGCCTCCAAGGAATCTGGAAGATTCCCTCAAGATTCTCAAAGATTCTCCTCCCCTAGGAATCTACAAATCTGTTTCTCAAAAGGAAAATCTGACCTCACCATTACGTTCCTTGCGAAAATATGAGAAAAATGACTGTAAACTTGATTACATTCTGATAAAAAGAATTTTTACCTCCCAAGGAATCTTTAAAATTCCTCAAAGAATTTGCATGAGAATATTCCCTGGAATATTTTGGGCATCTGCCTTATTTTATGTGCCCAGGGCGGACCCCTCTGCGCTACCACACCTCTGTTTTGTTGCTCTCCCATTCAGTGTTCTATCCTCCGTTCTCCCCGTGCAAATGAAAAACATGGCCTTATGTATTATTTTTGGGAGGACTTTACCACATCACGCAGTTTGGCATAGTGGTAATTCGAGAAACTATTGGAGGGAAGGTCAGGGGATCAAATCCCGACCCCTCCAAAATGGAACACAGTTAATTTATTATGGTGTGTTATCATTTTTGGCGCGTTGTATTATTTTAAACAACGATTAATTGATTTGATTTAAATATGGGCAAAGCCGTTACATAAGTTGGTCATTGTATTGTTTGAGGTTTGTTTTGGCATGGTGCCACTTGGGGCTGCCCGGTGGGGGCTGGCCCGCGTGGGCTAGGCAGGTTCAATCCCCACTGGCTCCACATTAAATGCGATGGCAACATTAACATATATCGTCGGTGGTTGGGGTAGTTGGAGGGTCCAATGGGGTCATGGCCATTGGCCCTTTTTTAATATTAATTTTGTTTAACTATGTGGGTTGGGGCCGATGGGGGTCATAGCCTGTCGGCCCATTACAATTTTATTTTTAATATGATGGGTCTGATGGAGGTGGCGGGGGTCATGGCTCGCCACGCTATATATATTATATATATATATCTATATATATATATATAATATACTATATATATATATATATATATTAATATATATAATACAATAGGTTATTTTCAAATCTTTCAAAAATAAGGGATACTGGGCAATTTAAAGAGGCCACAATTTCACCCATTTTCAGTAGTTAGGTTTCATGCTGGTTGATAGTGAATTTGCAGGACACTTAAACCTAGCCCATAGCCCAACTTTTACACAAACTTTGACTGTCTCTTTCTCCCTCATACGAGCTCGGATTTGAGTGTCGTTCACACCAATGGAATCAGGGTGACGAGAACTTCAATCTGGTGCTGGTTTGGGAGCAATTTGACCACTTTTAATTTTGACCCTTTCTAAGTCCTCTTGGACTTCTGCCTGTGTCTGAAGCCACCCGGATCAATGACTGTTCTAAATGTTGTGCATGATGTGCATGGATAAAGGGAGTTTTCTTAACCTTGACCTTATGATATCTAGTAATTATGTTGTGATCATGATTATGCTGATGTATATATATATGTACATATGTATGTATGCATATTGTTGTATGATGGGATCATGATTGTTTATGCTAATGTTTATTTATATGAATGCATGTATCCATGTATCCATGTATCTATGTCACTGTCCAACAAGGTCACCAGGGATCACACTTGTGGAGGAATAATTTCTTATGCATATGAATGGCATGAAGATACTCCTTGTTCATGAGGAATCAAGTGGGAATAGTAGCTTGACATATCTTTGAGGTCAGTATCATGTGGTTATGAGTTGATATTATGTGATTATGTTATGTCTATGTTATGGACAGGTTATACCAAGGAATGCATCAACTGAATGAAAGCAATGTGGTCCATGTCATGCTAGGATAAGCATGGATGATGGAGAGACACTAGAATCAAGGTTGCCTAGTAGAGATAGTGTGGTTTTGGATGTGTGGTACTACTATTGTGCATATGTTTTACTGTGATTTGTGCACATGCGACATTGTGTATATATAGTGTGTGTACATGTTGTTTATGTAATGTTATGTACATGATGGTACATATAGTATTGTGTGAATATTGCATATGTAGTGATGGGAATAGATGATGTTATGTACGTGCTGGATATGCAGTGTTGTGTACCTATGGTTTTGCATGCATGTTGTACAGGTGGTGTTAGGCACATATAGTGTTGTGTGCATGATTGTATAAGTGGTGTTTTATGCATGTATTGTTGGGTATGTTATCACCAAAATAGGACCCTAATAGGCTGTTGATTAGATTATCTCAGTGTAACTATTTCAAACCAATCTTTTAGCTAAGGCTTAGCCTCCTCAACTTGAGAGGGCTCTCCCAAAGCGTTAATGATATTGATTAAAGATATGTATAGATGGCTAAATCTATGGTTTGTGATTTTATGTGTTTATAAGTTGAAAGATGAAGGCTAGCTACAATTGGGCTATGGAGTCAAAGTATGTTTCAGTACCACAGCAAGATCAGCTTAACATGAAATTCAGGGCATAGAGAGTTTTTATACATCAACAAAACAAGGATACAATGCAAGGAAACACAGTTTATAAATACATGAAGGAAGTTAGAGCATCATTGATGAGTTCTAAGTAACATGTATTCATACCACTGCAAGTAAGTGAAAGAGGAAAGCCATGAGACAATAGGACAATAAAAACTCTCTTTGAATCCTGAATAGTGAAGCCAAAACATTCTACCTAGCATGGAAGTCAAGGCATTATAGAGTTCAAGTGTAGAAATGAAAATATAAAATAGTGAAACACAGTTAGTTTATCTATGAAGGAAGTCAGAGCATCATTGATGAGTTCTGAGTATCATAAGTAAACACCACTGCAATTTAAGTATTGGAATATGCCATCAAAACAAGAACATACAAGAACTCTTCATGAATCTTGAGTTGTCTAAGTAGAAACTCTCCATTAGGTTAAAAATATACACAGTCTGCACATAGAGCAACATCTGAGCCAAAAGTATCCCCCCCTTGCTGATTCAACCTCTTGCTTTATATATAGCATTTACAACATGGATTTCCTCATCCCTCATTAAGAGAATTTGAATTTTCTATGAGTGACACCTATTCTAACCATGAAACAAACCTTTAAATGCATTTGACAGCTAACTAACAATCCTAGAGTCCTAATACAATTAGGAGTACAACTCCTTGTTATGACTAAACCACCTTAACTAAACATTGAATGCATTCTTTGATAGATGCAACCTCATGAGGTCGAATTTGACGAAGCCTCCCACTTTGTCACCTTACTACTGATGATAAACCCTAGAAATTAGGGAACATGTTTCCCTATTTTTAGGTTTAGGATCTTTGAAAATTAGCATGTGGGAAAGAGCATTTATCTTCTCATCCATGACACATTTTATGAAATTAAAGGAGGTTTTGTAGTCCATGCTGTTTAGAACAAAAACCTCTCTTGTTTTTTAAAACACTTCTCCAACTGTCCAGAATATGTCCTTGAAAAACACGTGTAAAACAGGAAAAATCTGTTCTCTGAAATTAGGGTTTCAAAGAAATCTTAGTATCTCCCAACTGATAACACTTATGAAGAAAGTGAGATAGGTTATTGTATCTGGAGATTTGATGAAGAGAAAAATCCTTCAGAATCCCAAAATACCTTTTCCTATGACCAGAAATTGATCCTGAAAAATACTACTAAAACCAGAAGACAAAGCTTGGCTTTCAGCAGTTTCGTAGCGCAAGTTTAACCATAAATTTCTCCCACCTCATAAAGAATTTGAAGAAAATAAAAGAGTTTTTTGTAGTTAAGTATGTTAGGAAGAAAAGCCTCTTTAATTTTTCAAAACTGAGTTCTCAGCTGCTCAGGAACCCTTCTAGAGTTGACTAATAAAAGCAGAAAATAGATTCTTTTATGCTGAAATGGGCTGCTTCAGTGATTTCGTAGCGCAAAACTGGTTTTTTACACTATCTATGCTACGAAAATGTGGATTCGTAACTAGTTTCATTTTCTCTTTTTAAATGGCTAAACATATGACTTTCAAAACATGATATGAGACCCATAAAGTTTAAAACAAGGTTGTTGAACTTTATTTGATGATGGAAATGAGACTCTAACCCTATGAATTAGACTCTAAAAACCATAAAAGTGACTTAACCACCATCTAACATTATGACTTAGGAACAAATGTAAACTGTCCAAGTTTTAGAAAATTTTAGGGTGATAACAGGGTACATGTTGTACAAGTGGCATTGTGTGTAGGTAGTGTTGTGTACATGTTGTGCATGTAGCATTGTGTACATTTAGTGTTGTGTACTTGTCGAGCATGTGGTACTGTGTACATGCGGTATTGTGTACACATTGTGCAGGTGGTGCAATGTACATGTGGCATTGTGTACAGGTTGTGTAGGTGGTGTCGTGTACATGTGATGCTATGAACACATTGTGCAGGTGGTGTGGTGTACAGGTGGTATTGTGTGCATATGGTATTGGTGTATGTGTGGTATTATGTGCATGTCGTCCATGATGTGTTGCGGGCATGGGGTACTATGTATGTGAATTGTGTAGTCATGGTGTCATGACATGTGTATTCCTTGTGTTGTACTTTGTGTAGTACATGTATTTTTTTATGTTGTACACTAGGTATAGGTACATGTATTGTGTGGCATTTCACATCAGGTATAGATGTATGAGTTTTGTTGTATATCGATTGTAAGTGTATGCATTTTGAGGTGTCGCATATTGTGTGCAAATGTATATCTTTTGATGTACATTGTGTAGGTATATATGTTTTGTTGTACACTAGGTGTAGATGCATGTATTGCATGGTGTTGTATGTCATGTGTGGTGGTATGGGTGTGATGTGCATTGTATGTGTGTGCAAATGGTTGAGGAGAAGGCACTGGATGTTTTTTGAGTGCGAAAATGAATTCAGAGTGCATACAAAATAAGGACAAAGGTGGAAGCCAAGGATTAATTAAAGGATAAGTATCAATATTTTATTCAATTTTATTATGCATGTGATTTATGATTCTGGTCTACGATGATTACATGTGATTTATGATTCTGGTCTACGATGATTACATGTGATCTATGATCCAGGTTTATGATGGTTACATGTGATTTATGATTTTCATTTACGATGGTTGTGTTTTGAGCTAACCTAATGTGAGATGTTATACATTATGATTTGGTTAATATGTTAGTTTGACTTGTTGTGACAAGAAGTGAACATAATTGCCAATGTACCTTATTGACAAGCTACCAATGAGGTATGATTTGAGGTTATTTCAATTTATTTGAATCTAATGGAAATTATGTGCTTGGAACAAGAATGCATGAAAATTCCTGGTTGAGTGGTCGAAATCAACTGCAAGAATTAGCAACTGCAAAAGGAATTGGAATAGGCTGCAATATGTTGGTAAAGCACTTGAGGAGTAGGGCCATTGTGGGACACTGGTACCTAATAGTGTCCATTGATTTCCATGAGAATGCTATGAACAATGTGATGGTTTTAAGGTAGGGATATGCCTTGGTTTTTGTATCTTCCAATGCGAGGAAGCCTTGCCAAGGTATGGACTACTCGAGATGGGGGTGCCAATAGAATTTGGGAAGTGAGTGACTGCACAGAAGGGGTGACTCATTTCCCAAGGGAATGTGTAGCAAAAAAGGGTAGGTTGCAAATATGTTTGTTTTGGTCATTAGCATTGCTAGATGGAATCAGATGCACATTAGGAATGCACCCTAGAACAATGAGCCAATAAATGTTCATTGAGAGGACAAGTGGTGCTAGATTGTAGCGCTAGACATTGGATGTAGATTTGACTTTGTAGTGGATTCTAGACTTCCTAGGAAGGAGGTGAATCCTGGTATTGCTTTGAGGGTGGAGGTGTGAGCCTCTAGATCCCCTTGTTGCAGATGCAGGCATCATATCATTTTATTTTTTGGTTGAGAAAATGTGCATATGTGTTTATGTGTCTATTATTGTAAATATTGTATCGAGATCGTTTATAAAGCTCCATAGACAGTATGGTCATTTTCTAGTTGAAGCAAATGCGTATGTGTATATGCGGTTATTTTAAATACCATAATGAGCTATGTTATAAAGCTCCAATAAACAATATGTTTGTCATGTTTCAGCAGTGGTCACTATAAATACTACAACGAGCTATGTTATAAATCTACATGGGCAGTATGTTTTGTTTTCAATAGTCTTGTAGGTTATAGGTGTCAATGAACACCGAGGATGGTGTTCCCCCAAGGAGGAGGGTTATGTAACAACCCTGGATCAAAACTCATGTAAAAATATATAAGACCATGGATGATGGGACATGTATTCCAAGCTGAATGGTGGGGGAAATACCCTAACAGGTGTTGATTCACTTTATTATGTCTTAGGAAATTGGCAAAGACAGTGGCTAAGGTTTTTTAAAGGAAAAATGGACCTTTTGGCATATTTATTTATGAAAATAACCTAAATTAGGAGAAAAGAAAGGTGAAAGGTCACAGGTTGCATGTGAGGAGGAAATTGAAGAAAAATAATGGAAAATGACAAAAATACAGGCCTCATTAATAAAAAGACTTATGAGGATCAGTTGGAAAGCTCTTGGCTCAAACTTGGTTAGTTTAGTGTTGGAGCTGTCTATCATTATTCTCTCTCTCATACTCTTGGAGACTTAGAGTTTTCTTGGAGCACTCTTGGTGGGTATGGCATACTTGGAATTTTGGACCAATGACAGAGATTAAAGTGTATCAGATCAAATTATCAGTAAACAAGCGTGTCAAAGAGTATCAGCAGGCGGCGGAAGCCATCAATGTAGCAGCAAAGAGTATCAGCGAAAATCTTAAGTAGCGGCCCAAAGCAGGAGAACATTTAATACCTTCCAGCAAAGTCAAAGAAAGAGGGCAAAGCCACTCAAAAACTGTCAAATCATGCTTATTGCACATTTAACTCACACCAAAGCAGAACTACAGATCCCGAAGCACAGTTATTTCAGCAGCACCGCATCAAGCCTCCAAGGGCCACATCGCACTCTTTTTGATCCAGTTGCCTCTGGCGCAGCCCAAAGGACTTACCTTCATTTAATTCCAGCGACACTTAGGTTTTAGAAAATATTTTCCAGCAGACCTGTTTAGGTCAATTGTAATAAATGACTTTATGATATTTTGCTTATGTATACCCCCCTGAAAGATGTAGTGAGGTGTTGGTTGGTTAGTGAGTTGAGGAAATTGCTCAGTCTTTTTCTCAATATTTTCTTCAAGCAGAGACCCGCACTGTAACTGTCATACTTTCTATAATCAAAGACCGCTGAAAGCATGGATTTCAAAACCGCTTGATGTGTTTAATTGGCCAAGGAGTGATTACGGAATTCCTGTGCTCCTACATGATTCTATAAGTGTTTCTCAACTCTGTCAATTTTCATGTTTTTACCACCGTTCCACCATCTAAATTGCAGAAAAGAAGAATAGCTTAGGATTTGTTTAACTACACCTTAAGCTCAATTTCTGCATTTTTTCATGTTTTCATCATAAATAGTTATGAACATGTATACTTAAATGATCTTGTTTACGCTGTTTCTTTCACATATGAATGAGAGTTTAGGAATTCTTAACTGCTCCTAGATAACCATTCATCCACTTCTCCTCTTTTTCAGTATGATGAAATGATTCTCCTTTTCCTTTCATCTCTGATTTTCATTCATCCTTTCAGTAGATTGATAAATTGTATCAGTGTGGCTATCTCGCTCCTTAATCCTCTTATGACCAAGAAGACGCAATAGCAAGCCTTAATCCATGACTCCATGCCCAATGGTTTGAAACTTATCACACCTTACCTTGCCTCTTTGCTTGAGATTTCTACCTTCCATCCGAATACAAACAAAAACCCTTGAGCTAAAAGATAGCCTAAAATCATCAATAAAGTTGAATCATTAAGAGAGAGCCCTCTCTGATTGCAGGTGGGCTAGAACCTTCAATCCAAAGATTGGTTTGTGGTTACCTCGGCCGTATCCCTAAACAAGAGCCTAGGGACAAACTGAGTGATAACATAATGGCGACTCCACTAGGGACTAAATCGCTTTGTTCATAACTGTAAACCCCGCTTTCTCAAGAGAGTGTTTCTTTTCTTCAGAGCTTTTCATGTTTAGTTTTGATCTTTGATGGTGGATAGAGATCAGTCACTTCAAAGTTAAGGCATCCACCTGGCGACTCCACTTCATTTTCAATCAAGGCTCCACTGAGGAATGAACCAATTTTACAACCAAATAGTCCATATTCCAAAGCATTAACAGTAAGACAGAATGACCGGGTTCGTGGAAGATCTTTCATTTGATAAAGCTTTAGATGAATTCAGGAAAAGTTTATCAGAACTTGAGCTTAATGAAGAATTTTTCAGATTGGTGTTGTCAAAAACAGCAGGACGCCCGTGTAACCTTTTTCTTGAGTTAGTTGTTGAAAGATATGAAAATGAAATTGAACTCTTGCAATCTCAAATTCAGTCATATAGTTTTCGCAATCCTAAAGAATTTTTCCAAAATCTTCCTCCCCCAAGCCAAGGGGAAATAGTACTGCCTTCTGACTTACAGATTGAGTATAATGTTGTTTTCAAGGTAAATACTGAACTCTTGCAATCTCAAATTCAGTCATATAGTTTTCGCGATCCTAAAGAATTTTTCCAAAATCTTCCTCCCCCAAGCTAGGGGGAAATAGTACTGCCTTCTGACTTATAGATTGAGGATAATGTTGTTTTCAAGGCAAAGACTAAAGGATCAGTTGCAGGGCTTATTACCGAGGATGCAGCTGTTCCATCTGACCAAGAAGGCCCAGAAGAAACTGTCCCACATAATGTTTTTATTGATCCTATTGCAGACTACATGGAACTTCTTCTTAACTCAAGTTCTTTAGCATGCTTTCCCTGTGAAGACCGAATACATTAGCAACAGCCTTTCTATGCCGCAACTTTGATTATGGGGACACATGACCGAAGAGTGCTTCCAAGTTCATTAGCAATTAGTCAGCAAGTTCATCTCTTTTTTCAGTTGCTTAAGTGGCTGCACTGGTTATTTGATTTCACCTGACAGCAAAGTAAGTGCTGGTTAGGGTAGGTAGGTAGGATTAATAAAGCAGCCGGCAAAGGGAATTTTGCATAGAAAAGCAACAATTAAAAGAAACAAGGCAATTTCACCTGCTGTTCTTAGCTTCTCACAAGGAGAAACCATCCCCAAGTGGAGCCACTGTCAGCCTCCTGCTGCAGCAGGTTAATCATATTTCATGATTGACAATTTTACAGGCCAAATATGTCATACTTTGCATGCTGCAATGCTCCATATTTGCTTAACAGTCTCCAAGCGAAGAAGGCTACTCAGAGTTTATTTAACTGCCTTCCAAATTTTGAAAAGTTATTCCAGTGTTGCACAACTTTCGGTTAAAGGGAGGTCCAAACAGCTTAATCTTGGTCTCCCTAGGTTTAAATTTCCTATTTTAGAATATAGAGAATGTAAATCTGTCCAAACAGCTTAATCTTGGCAGATTCTTAGATAGGTAGAGAACCAAAGGAGCCCAACAGCTTAATCTGGGCCCTCGGATGAAATAAGGGTAGTCTGTAGATAGGAAAGTATGAAAAAGAAAAAGTGAAATGATGGGTTTGCAAGTCTAAGTTCACCCAAACCAAAAGAAGAAAAAATGTTAGGTAAGTAGGCTAGGTAGGTAGTTTCGAGGTTGCTGAATCTTGATTGCTGATCAGTTCCAGGTTTCGAGGTGTCATCTTTACTCAGGACACAATCACCAGGCAGTTCTATGCGAGAAGCTCAAAAACAGGTATAACTAACTTCCTTTCTCCATCTCCCCCAATCATTAACTAATTTCCCCAAAAAGAGATCAATATTTGCTTGATACCTCTTAAGTTCCATCATTTTCATATCATTAGCTTGGGTGAAGATCTGCTTTACTCAAAGATATTCCATACTTTAAAAGGTTCTATCCCCTCGTAACAGCCTAAGACCTCCTGAACTTAGCGCTTTCTTACCATCTCCATATTAACTACTGACATTATTATTTAACTCCCTATATTTTCCCATCCCCCTACTAAAACTATGTAAATCATCCCCTATGTAAATATCCCTCCCCCTGGTTGAAAAATAACCATAAGTACCCCCGGGAATTGCTCAGTTTAACTGAAACTTAGCAAGAACCCTCATGCTGCCCCTTCAAACCATCTTCCAAATACAATGGACTCCTTCCAGAGTATAAACTCCCTTTTTAGGTTATCAGACCCCTTCCGAAGCCTCAAATGCCTTTCTGACCCACTTACTCATTTCTTCCGACCACAATAAACCCCTTGCCGACCTCCTTAACACTCCGCAGATCCTAGAAAGCCAGCTCGCATCTCAAGATCGCAATATTCTCACCATATATGTTATTCCCCACCCGTCGTTACCCGACGCGATATCACGATATCGACGATTAGCAGTCGCAAGCGTCGCATGTCCAAATAAAATACCTTCCCGTTCCCCGCTGATGCGATATTGCGATCGCATCGGAGAGGTTCATCGCATCGCCTTCAGGTATGAGCACCCCACCATGTCACTTCTATACCAGGGACCCACCGCAGGCTAACGTCATCTGCCGTACTGCTGACGTCAGCAGCTAGAAAGCCGAAAATTCACGCAGGAAGAAAAATCGCACTTCAGAGCTCCAGAACAAGAAACAGAGGCATTTTTCGATGCGCGATTAGCGTGAAGCGCTAATCGCGCATCGCTATGGGAAATAGGCCGTTTTGGGGAATCTTTGGGGGATCTTTTGATTCCTTGGCCCGTTTTGCGCCTTAAAAAGCCTGAAATTGCCCGATTTTGCCAAATTAATCTGGTTTAAAGACAACAAATGACCAATGACAGAGATTAAAGTGTATCAGATCAAATCATCAGGGAACAAGCTTGTCAAAGAGTATCAGTAGGCGGCGGAAGCCATCAATGTAGCGGCAAAGAGTATCAGCGAAAATATTAAGCAGCGGCCCAAAGCAGGAGAACATTTAATACCTTCCAGCAAAGTCAAAGAAAGAGGGAAAAGCCACTCAAAAACTGTCAAATCATGCTTATTGCACATTTAACTCGCACCAGAACAGAACTACAGATCCCGAAGCACAGTTATTTCAGCAGCACCGCATCAAGCCTCCAAGGGCCACATTGCACTCTTCTTGATCCAGTTGCCTCTGGCGCAGCCCAAAGGACTTGCCTTCATTTAATTCCAGCGACACTTAGGTTTTAGAAAAGCTTTTCCAGCATACCTGTTTAGGTCAATTGTAATAAATGACTTTCTGATATTTTGCTTATATATACCACCCTGAAAGATGTAGTGAGGGGTTGGTTGGTTAGTGAGTCGAGGAAATTGCTCAGTCTTTTTCTCGACATTTTCTTCAAGCAGAGACCCGCACTGTAACTGTCATACTTTCTATAATCAAAGACTGCTGAAAGCATGGATTTTGAAACTGCTTGATGTGTTTAATTGGCCAAGGAGTGATTACGGAATTCATGTGCTTCTACATGATTCAATAAGTGTTTCTCAACTCTGTCAATTTTCATGTTTTTACCATCGTTCCGCCATCTAAATTGCAGTAAAGAAGAATAGCATAGGATTTGTTTAACTACACCTTAAGCTCAATTTCTGCATTTTTTCATGTTTTCATCATAAATAGTTATGAACATGTATACTTAAATGATCTTGTTTACGCTGTTTCTTTCACATATGAATGAGAGTTTAGGAATTCTTAACTACTCCTAGATAACCATTCATCCACTTCTCCTCTTTTTCAGTATGATGAAATGATTCTCCTTTGCCTTTCATCTCTGATTTTCATTCCATCCTTTAAGTAGATTGATAATTGTATCATGTGTGGCTATCTCTCTCCTTAATCCTCTTATGACCAAGAAGACGCAATAGCAAGCCTTAATCCATGACTCCATGCCCAATGGTTTGAAACTTATCACACCTTACCTTGCCTCTTTGCTTGAGATTTCTACCTTCCATTCAAATACAAACAAAAACCCCTGAGCTAAAAGCTAGCCTAAAATCATCAATAAAGTTGAATCATTAAGAGAGAGCCCTCTCTGATTTCAGGTGGGCTAGAACCTGCAATCCAAAGATTGGTTTGTGGTTACCTCAGCCGTATCCCTAAACAAGAGCCTAGGGACAACCTGAGTGATAACATAATGGCGACTCCACTAGGGACTAAATCGCTTTGTTCATAACTGTAAACCCCGCTTTCTGGAGAAAGTGCTCCTTTTCTTCAGAGCTTTTCATGTTTAGTTCTGATCTTTGATGGTGGATAGAGATCAGGCACTTCAAAGTTAAGGCACCCACCTGGCAACTCCATTTCATTTTCAATCAAGGTTCCACTGAGGAATGAACCAATTTTACAACCAAATAGTCCATATTCCAAAGCATTAACAGTAAGACAGAATGACCGGGTTCGTGGAAGATCTTTCATTTGATAAAGCTTTAGATGAATTCAGGAAAAGTTTATCAGAACTTGAGCTTAATGAAGAATTTTTCAGATTGGTGTTGTCAAAAATAGCAGGACGCCCGTATAACCTTTTTCTTGAGTTAGTTGTTGAAAGATATGAAAACGAAATTGAACTCTTGCAATCTCAAATTCAGTCATATAGTTTTCGCGATCCTAAAGAATTTTTCCAAAATCTTCCTCCCCCAAGCCAGGGGGAAATAGTACTGCCTTCTAACTTACAGATTGAGGATAATGTTTTTTTCAAGGTAAATACTGAACTCTTGCAATCTCAAATTCAGTCATATAGTTTTCACGATCCTAAAGAATTTTTCCAAAATCTTCCTCCCCCAAGCCAGGGGGAAATAGTACTGCCTTCTGACTTACAGATTGAGGATAATGTTGTTTTCAAGGCAAAGACTGAAGGATCAGTTGCAGGGCTTATTACTGAGGATGCAGCTGTTCCATCTGACCAAGAAGGCCCAAAAGAAACTGTCCCACATAATGT
This sequence comes from Pinus taeda, assembly GCA_000404065.3. Lineage (NCBI taxonomy): Eukaryota > Viridiplantae > Streptophyta > Pinopsida > Pinales > Pinaceae > Pinus > Pinus taeda. Next base: position 102,830 of record APFE031291531.1, read on the forward strand.
TTTTATTGATCCTATTGCAGACTACATGGAACTTCTTCTTAACTCAAGTTCTTTAGCATGCTTTCCCTGTGAAGACCGAATACATTAGTAGCAGCCTTTCTATGCCGCAACTTTGATTATGGGGGCACATGACCGAATAGTGCTTCCAAGTTCATTAACAATCAGTCAGCGAGTTCATCTCTTTTTTTAGTTGCTTAAGTGGCTGCACTGGTTATTTGATTTCACCTGACAGAAAAGTAAGTGTTGGTTAGGGTAGGTAGGTAGGATTAATAAAGTAGCCAGCAAAGGGAATTTTGCAGAGAACAACAACAATTAAAAGAAACAAGGAAATCTGACCTGCTGTTCTTATCTTCTCACAAGGAGAAACCATCCCCAAGTGGAGCCACTGTTAGCCTCCTGCTGCAGCAGGTTAATCATATTTCATGATTGACATTTTTACAGGCCAAAGATGTCATACTTTGCATGCTGCAATGCTCTCCAAGCGAAGAAGGCTACTCAGACTTTATTCAACTGCCTTCCAAATTTTGAAAAGTTATTCCGGTGTTGCACAACATTCAGTTAAAGGGAGGTCCAAACAGCTTAATCTTGGTCTCCCTAGGTTTAAATTTCCTGTTTTAGAATATAGAGAATGTAAATCTGTCCAAACAGCTTAATCTTGGCAGATTCTTAGATAGGTAGAGAATCAAAGGAGCCCAACAGCTTAATCTGGGCCCTCAGATGAAATAAGGGTAGTCTGTAGATAGGAAAGCATGAAAAAGAAAAAGTGAAATGACGGGTTTGCAAGTCTAAGTGCACCCAAACCAAAAGAAGAAAAAATGTTAGGTAAGTAAGTTCGGTAGGTATTTTCAAGGTTGATGAATCTTGATTGCTGATCAGTTCCAGGTTTCGAGGTGTCATCTTTACTCAGGACACAATCACCAGGCAGTTCTATGCGAGAAGCTCAAAAATAGGTATAACTAACTTCCTTTCTCCATCTCCCCCAATCATTAACTAATTTCCCCAAAAAGAGGTCAAGATCTGCTTGATACCTCTTAAGTTCCATCATTTTCATATCATTAGCTTGGGTGAAGATCTGCTTTACTCAAAGATATTCCATACTCTAAAAGGTTCTATCCCCTCGTAACAGCCTAAGATCTCTCGAACTTAGCGCTTTCTTACCATCTCCATATTAACTACTGACATTATTATTTAACTCCCTCTATTTTCCCATTTCCCCTACTAAAACTATGTAAATCATCCCCTATGTAAATATCCCTCCCCCTAGTTGAAAAATAACCATAAGTAACCCCTGGAATTGCTCAGTTTATCTGAAACTTAGCAAGAACCCTCATGTTGCCCCTTCAAACCATCTTCCAAATACAATGGACTCCTTCCAGAGTATAAACTCCCTTTTTAGGTTATCGGACCCCTTCCGAAGCTTCAAATGCCTTTCTGACCCACTTACTCATTTCTTCCAACCGCAATAAACCCCTTGCCGACCTCCTTAACACTCCGCAAATCCTAGAAAGCCAGCTCGCATCGCAAGATCGCAATATTCTCACCATATAAGTTATGCCCAACCCGTCGTTACTCGACGCAATATCGCGATATCAGCGATCGGCAGTCGCATGTCCAAATAAAATATCTTCCCGTTCCCCGCCGATGCGATATTGTGATCGCATCGGAGAAGTTCATCGCATCACCTTCAGGTATGAGCACCCCACCATGTCACTTTTGTACGAGGGATATCTTCCTGCAATCCAAAGATTGGTTTGTGGTTACAAGAGTCAACAACATAAAACACAAGACGTTGATAACGGAGTTCATCCACGAGGAACTATGTCTCCAGGCCCTGGTGTCAAGATGGTGTAGGCCATTGCATTAAGTGTTGGAAAGAGTGATGATGTACATGCATGTGTTTTCTCTATCATGCAAGGAATACGCTCTCACGCAGGAGTGGCTCCACAAGATGTTCCGCTATAGGAACTCTCATTTACAAAAGGACTCCTATCAACATGACATAATTTCATGTATGATAATAATGAGCACCCTGCCAACATGGCATCAAGGGGATCTCCATTCAAACATACATGGTGACACATGAGTATCCTATCAACATGGCGACAAAGGGATCTCAATCAAAACATGACAACAAGTACATCTCACATAAAAAACAAAACAAGATCCCACATCAAACATCAAACATGAATCTATACAGCACAATGCATCTCAAGTAAAGAGACAAATAAGTACATGATCACACTACATATACCTCACATCAAGGAGTTATTTAAAGAAGAGGATGATAAATTGTTGGATCTGGTTGTACCATCAATCTCGTGGCATCAAATATCATGGAAATGACTGCTGACGCATTGAATATTGACACCTACACTCCACTTTGAAAATTGGATGAAAATTGGAATTGATCAAATGGAAAATCTGATTACACCATCATATTCGTGGCATCAAATAGTGTAAAATAGACTATCAAATTTCTGAATTCTGACAAAGTGAAAAGCTGGGGCTACAAGAATATTTTAGATTCCCCTAGATTCCTCAAAGATTCCCTCCTCCAAGTCATCTCAAGATCTGCTTCCTAGATCAAAATTCTGATCTCGTCATTGAGATCCTTGTGAAATTCTAAGAAGAATGAGTATGAAGTTGGTTGGATTCTGACTCTGGTGAATTTTAGCCTCCAAGGAATCTGGAAGATTCCCTCAAGATTCTCAAAGATTCTCCTCCCCTGGGAATCTACAAATTTGTTTCTCAAAAGGAAAATCTGACCTCACCATTGCGTTCCTTGCGAAAATATGAGAAAAATGATTGTAAACTTGATTACATTTTGAAAAAAAATAATTTTTACCTCCCAAGGAATCTCTAAAATTCCTCAAAGAATTTGCATGAGAATATTCCCTGGAATATTTTGGGCATCTTCCTTATTTTATGTGCCCAGGGCGGACCCCTTTGCGCTACCACACCTCTGTTTTGTCACTCTCCCATTCAGTGTTCTATCCTCCGTTCTCCCCATGCAAATGAAAAACATGGCCTTATGTATTATTTTTGGGAGGAATTTACCACATCGCGCAGTTTGCCATAGTGGTAATTCGAGAAACTATTGGAGGGAAGGTCAGGGGATCAAATCCCGACCCCTCCAAAATGGCACACAGTTAATTTATTATGGTGTGTTATCATTTTTGGCGCGTTGTATTATTTTAAACAACGATTAATTGATTTGATTTAAATATGGGTGAAGTCGTTACATAAGTTGGTCATTGTATTGTTTGAGGTTTGTTTTGGCATGGTGCCACATGGGGCTGCCCGATGGGGGCTGGCCCGCGTGGGCTAGGCAGGTTCAATCCCCGCTGGCTCCACATTAAATGCGATGGCAACATTAACATATATCGTCGGTGGTTGGGGTAGTTGGAGGGTCCAATGGGATCATGGCCATTGGCCCTTTTTTAATATTAATTTTGTTTAACTATGTGGGTTGGGGTGGATGGGGGTCATAGCCTGTCGGCCCATTACAATTTGATTTTTAATATGATGGGTCCGATGGAGGTGGCGGGGGTCATGGCTCGCCACCTTATATATATATATGTGTGTGTGTGTGTGTGTGTGTGTGTGTATAATACAATAGGTTATTTTCAAATCTTTCGAAAATAAGGGATACTGGGTAATTTAAAGAGGGCACAATTTCACCCATTTTCAGGAGTTAGGTTTCATGCTGGTTGACAGTGAATTTGCAGGACACTTAAACCTAGCCCATAGCTCAACTTTTACCGAAACTTTGACTGTCTCTTTCTCCCTCATACGAGCTCGGATTTGAGTGTCGTTCACACCAATGGAATCAGGGTGACGAGCACTTCAATCTGGTGCTAGTTTGGGAGCAATTTGACCACTTTTAATTTTGACCCTTTCTGAGTCCTCTTGGACTTCTGCTTGTGTCTAGAGCCACCTGGATCAATGATTGTTCTAAATGTTGTGCATGATGTGCATGGATAAAGGGAGTTTTCTTAACCTTGACCTTATGATATCTAGTAATTATGTTGAGATCATGATTATGCTGATGTCTATATATATGTACATATGTATGTATGCATATTGTTGTATGATGGGATCATGATTGTTTATGCTAATGTTTATTTATATGAATGCATGTATCCATGTATCCATGTATCTATGTCACTGTCCGACAAGGTCACCAGGGATCACACTTGTGGAGGAATAATTTCTTATGCATATGAATGGCATGAAGATATTCCTCGTTCATGAGGAATCAAGTGGGAATAGTAGCTTGACATATCTTTGAGGTCAGTATCATGTGGTTATGAGTTGATATTATGTGATTATGTTATGTCTATGTTATGGACAGGTTATACCAAGGAATGCATCAACTAAATGAAAGCAATGTGGTCCATGTCATGCTAGGATAAGCATGGATGATGGAGAGACACTAGAATCAAGGTTGCCTAGTAGAGATAGTGTGGTTTCAGATGTGTGGTACTGCTATTGTGCATATGTTGTACTGTGATTTGTGCACATGCGACATTGTGTATATATAGTGTGTGTACATGTTGTTTATGTAATGTTATGTACATGATGGTACAAATAGTGTTGTGTGAATAGTGCATATGCAATGATGGGCATAGATGATGTTATGTACGTGTTGGATATGCAGCGTTGTGTACCTATGGTTTTGCGTGCATGTTGTACAGGTGGTGTTAGGCACATATAGTGTTGTGTGCATGATTGTATAAGTGGTGTTTTATGCATGTACTGTTGGGTATGTTATCACCAAAATAGGACCCTAATAGGCTGTTGATCAGATTATCTCAGTGTAACTATTTCAAACCAATCTTTTAGCTAAGGCTTAGCCTCCTCAACTTGAGAGGGCTCTCCCAAAGTGTTAATGATATTGATTAAAGATATGGATAGATGGCTAAATCTATGGTTTGTGATTTTATGTGTTTATAAGTTGAAAGATGAAGGCTGGCTACCATTGGGATATGGAGTCAAAGTATGTTTTAGTACCACAGCAAGATCAGCTTAACATGAAATTCAGGGCATAGAGAGTTTTTATACATCAACAAAACAAGGATACAATGCAAGGAAACACAGTTTATAAATACATAAAGGAAGTTAGAGCATCATTGATGAGTTCTAAGTAACATGTATTCATACCACTGCAAGTAAGTGAAAGAGGAAAGCCATGAGACAATTAGGACATTAAAAACTCTCTTGAATCCTGAGTAGTGAAGCCAAAACATTCTACCTAGCATGGAAGTCAAGGCATTATAGAGTTCAAGTGTAGAAATGAAAATATAAAATAGTGAAACACAGTTAGTTTATCTATGAAGGAAGTCAGAGCATCATTGATGAGTTCTGAGTATCATAAGTAAACACCACTGCAATTTAAGTATTGGAATATGCCATCAAAACAAGAACATACAAGAACTCTTCATGAATCTTGAGTTGTCTAAGTAGAAACTCTCCATTAGGTTAAAAATATACACAGTCTGCACATAGAGCAACAACTGAGCCAAAAAGTATCCCCCCCTTGCTGATTCAACCTCTTGCTTTATATATAGCATTTACAACATGGATTTCCTCATCCCTCATTAAGAGAATTTGAATTTGCTATGAGTGACACCTATTCTGACCATAAAACAAACCTTTAAATGCATTTGACAACTAACTAACAGTCCTAGAGTCCTAATACAATTAGGAGCACAACTCCTTGTTATGACTAAACCACCTTAACTAAAAATTGAATGCATTCTTTGATAGCTGCAACCTCATGAGGTCGAATTTGACGAAGCCTCCCACTTTGTCACCTTACTGCTGATGATAAACCCTAGAAATTAGGGAACATGTTTCCCTGTTTTTAGGTTTAGGATCTTTGAAAATTAGCATGTGGGAAAGAGAATTTATCTTCTCATCCATGACATATTTTATGAAACTGAAGGAGGTTTTGTAGTCCATGCTGTCTAGAACAAAAACCTCTCTTTTTTTTTTGAAACACTTCTCCAGCTGTCCAGAATCTGTCCTTGAAAAACACGTGTAAAACAGGAAAAATTTGTTCTCTGAAATTAGGGTTTCAAAGAAATCTTAGTATCTCCCAACTGATAACACTTATGAAGAAAGTGAGATAGGTTATTGTATCTGGAGAGTTGATGAAGAGAAAAATCCTTCAGAATCCCAAAATACCTTTTCCTGTGACCAGAAATTGATCTTGAAAAATACTGCTAAAACCAGAAGACAAAGCTTGGCTTTCAGCAGTTTCGTAGCGCAAGTTTAACCATAAATTTATCCCACCTCATAAAGAATTTGAAGAAAATGAAAGAGGTTTTTTTAGTTCATTATGATAGGAAGAAAAGCCTCTTTAATTTTTCAAAACTGAGTTCTCAGCTGCTCAGGAACCCTTCTAGAAGTTGACTAGTAAAAGCAGAAAATAGATTCTTTTATGCTGAAATGGGCTGCTTCAGTGATTTCGTAGCGCAAAACTGGTTTTTTACACTATTTGTGCTACGAAAACGTGGATTCGTAGCTAGTTTCATTTTCTCTTTTTAAATGGCTAAACATTTGACTTTCAAAACATGATATGAGACCCATAAAGTTTAAAACAAGGTTGTTGAACTTTATTTGATGATGGAAATGAGACTCTAACCCTATGAATTAGACTCTAAAAACCATAAAAGTGACTTAACCACCATCTAACATTATGACTTAGGAACAAATGTAAATTGTCCAAGTTTTAGAAAATTTTAGGGTGATAACAGGGTACATGTTGTACATGTGGCATTGTGTGTAAGTAGTGTTGTGTACATGTCGTGCATGTAGTATTGTGTACATTTAGTGTTGTGTACTTGTCGAGCATGTGGTACTGTGTACATGTGGTATTGTGTACACATTGTGCAGGTGGTGCAATGTACATGTGGCATTGTGTACATGTTGTGCAGGTGGTGTCGTGTACATGTGATGTTATGCACACATTGTGCAGGTGGTGTGGTGTACAGGTGGTATTGTGTGCATATGGTATTGGTGTATGTGTGGTATTATGTGCATGTCGTCCATGATGTGTTGCGGGCATGGAGTACTATGTATGTGCATTGTGTAGTCGTGGTGTCATGACATGTGTATTCCTTGTGTTGTACTTTGTGTAGTACATGTATTTTGTTATGTTGTACACCAGGTATAGGTACATGTACTGTGTGGCATTTTACATCAGGTATAGATGTATGAGTTTTGTTGTATATCGATTGTAAGTGCATGCATTTTGAGGTGTCGCATATTGTGTGCAAATGTATATCTTTTGATGTACATTGTGTAGGTATACATGTTTTGTTGTACACTAGGTGTAGATGCATGTATTGCATGGTGTTGTATGTCATGTGTGGTGGTATGGGTGTGATGTGCATTGTATGTGTGTGAAAATGGTTGAGGAGAAGGCACTGGATGTTTTTTGTGTGCGAAAATGAATTCGGAGTGCATACAAAATAAGGACAAAGGTGGAAGCCAAGGATTAATTAAAGGATAAGTATCAATATTTTATTCAATTTTATTATGCATGTGATTTATGATTCTGGTCTACGATGATTACATGTGATCTATGATCCAGGTTTATGATGGTTACATGTGATTTATGATTTTGATTTATGATGGTTGTGTTTTGAGCCAACCTAATGTGAGATGTTATAAATTATGATTTGGTTAATATGTTAGTTTGACTTGTTGTGACAAGAAGTGAACATAATTTCCAATGTACCTTATTGACAAGCTACCAATGAGGTATGATTTGAGGTTATTTCAATTTATTTGAATCTAATGGAAATTATGTGCTTGGAACAGGAATGCATGAAAATTCCTGGTTGAGTGGTCGAAATCAACTGCAAAAGGAATTGGAATAGGCAGCAATATGTTGGTAAAGCACTTGAGGAGTAGGGCCATTGTGGGACACTGGTACCTAATAGTGTCCATTGATTTCCATGAGAATGCTATGACCAATGTGATGGTTTTAAGGTAGGGATACGCCTTGGTTTTTATATCTTCCAATGCGAGGAAGCCTTGCCAAGGTATGGACTACCCGAGATGGGGGTGCCAATAGAATTTGGGAAGTGAGTGACTGCACAGAAGGGGTGACTCATATCCCAAGGGAATGTGTAGCATAAAAGGGTAGGTTGCAAATATGTTTGTTTTGGTCATTAGCATTGCTAGATGGAATCAGATGCACATTAGGAATGCACCCTAGAACAATGAGCCAATAAATGTTCATTGAGAGGACAAGTGGTGCTAGATTGTAGTGCTAGACATTGGATGCAGATTTGACTTTGTAGTGGATTCTAGACTTCCTAGGAAGGAGGTGAATCCTGGTATTGCTTTGAGGGTGGAGGTGTGAGCCTCTAGATCCCCTTGTTGCAGATGCAGGCATCATATCATTTTATTTTTTGGTTGAGCAAATGTGCATATGTGTTTATGTGTCCATTATTGTAAATATTGTATCGAGATCGTTTATAAAGCTCCATAGACAGTATGGTTATTTGCTAGTTGAAGCAAATGCGTATGTGTATATGCGGTTATTGTAAATACCATAATGAGCTATGTTATAAAGCTCCAATAAACAATATGTTTGTCATGTTTCAGCAGTGGTCACTGTAAATACTACAACGAGCTATGTTATAAATCTACATGGGCAGTATGTTTTGTTTTCAATAGTCTTGTTGGTTATAGGTGTCAATGAACACCGAGGATGGTGTTCCCCCAAGGGGGAGGGTTATGTAACAACCCTGGATCAAAACTCATGTAAAAATATATAAGACCGTGGATGATGGGACATGTATTCCAAGCTGAATGGTGGGGGAAATACCCTAATAGGTGTTGATTCACTTTATTATGTCTTAGGAAATTGGCAAAGACAGTGGCTAAGGTTTTGGAAAGGAAAAATGGACCTTTTGGCACATTTATTTATGAAAATAACCTAAATTAGGAGAAAAGAAAGGTGAAAGGTCACATGTTGCATGTGAGGAGGAAATTGAAGAAAAATAATGGAAAATGACAAAAATAGAGGCCTCATTAATAAAAAGGCTTATGAGGATCAGTTGGCAAGCTCTTGGCTCAAACTTGGTTAGTTTAGTGTTGGAGCTGTCTATCATTATTCTCTCTCTCATACTCTTGGAGACTTAAAGTTTTCTTGGAGCACTCTTGGTGGGTGTGGCATACTTGGAATTTTGGAGCAAGAAGGAAAAAGAAGCGCAAGAAAACACAAGAATGCATCGATATCAGCAACTACATCAAATTTTCTTGCAGGTACTGAGTTGCATGTATATTTTCCTCACGTGTTTCGACATGCATGGCACATGCATGTGGTTTCTTGGTTGTGATCTATCATTAGCATGGAGAATTGCCTAGCCTTTCCATTTCCTGGATAGCCATGGAGTTTTTGGGTTTATTTCTTGTTGTGTTTTTTGATTGGTTATCATGTTTACTTAGATTGGGTTGAGTTATTAGTTCCTGGAAGCCTTGGTTGGACAAACGCTTTAGAAGACTTGTAACAACTTGGGTTGAGTTACTATTCCTAGACACTTTGGATGGACAAATGCTTTGGAGGGTTGAGTTACTAGTCTTGGAAGCCATGGTTGGACAAGCACTATGGAAGCTTGACAATAGTTGTGGGTTTAGTTACTAGTCCTGGAAGCCTTGGATGGAAAAAATGCTCTGGAAGCCCTAGAAGGCTTGGATGGAGACCATTATGATGATGGTTTTGTGATGTTCAATTGTGAGGTGGAATAATTGTTTGATGGGTTGAGGTGGATGGTCTCTGGAAGCCCTAGATGAGTTTTGATTGTTTGTGTTCTATGATATCCCACATTCATGCTTGGAATATGGCACGGGGGTGAATGACTGAAGAGAGATTTGGCTCAGCCATTCTAAGGTCGGGTGGAACATGGAAGTCCCATCCTAGGTTTGGATTTTGCATCATTAATGAAAGGTTATTTATCCTTGTATTTATATGAGTATTATACTAGGTTATATGTAGTTTATATGGTTGTGATTTCATGGTTATTTTTGTCCCTATTATGTTGGTTATGTATGTTTTATGATAACAACTATGTGTGGCTCTCATCAAATTTTTACTTGTATATGAATAAACAATGTATATATGGTCTAATGGATGGAATGGCGATTAATGTGGTGAGGCATCAATGCTTCATGGCGAATATCATATAAGTATGAGACCCCTATGCTTAGATATGTTATTTCCACCTGTAGATTACATATTCGTGATATGTTTGATGAAATTCCTGTCATGGCTAGTAGGGGTCCAGTTGAGGTCTTAAAAAAGTATTTTCTTTAGTACTATCATTTCTATGTTATTTTACTATTTTGAAGATACCATGAAATTCTGGGCAGTGACCTAGGATCAAGGCCTGAAAAAGTGGTTCAAATCCCAGGGACGTTGTTGTAACACTAGCAAATTAGGCTTGCTTTAAACCTTGGCAGGCAAGCCTGTGAGAGAAAATCTGGGTTTTTGGATATTTTCATGCCTATAACATGAGAGCGACTGAGGCTTAAGTTGTCCAAAAGCTCAATGGAACCCAAAGGCAAGTTGTCTAAAGTGTTGGACTAGTTCCTGAGGGTCTTGAAGCTTATGTTGAATGTCTATATGGTGTGTTTATGTTAGTTCCACTTCCTTAACATGACTTAGGAGGTCGATTCATATCATAGTGGCCTCTCATCACTTGTTTACCCTGGTTAGTTGGTTTCTTGGATAGATGTGGGAGGAGGGTGGATACATTTCAATTCTCCAATGTTAATGAAATGGAGTTTTATTTTTGGTGCATCTCTATGTTTATGTTTATATATGTGTTTTGTTGCATTCTTGCATAAGTCTGGATCAACATTTCTAAGAAGGAGGATGAAATGAGCAAAATTAGGGAATATATGGCCTTCTTAAGGATAAATGAGCCAAACAGAAGAGAGCATACTGAGAAGTAAAATTATCAGCTATGGGGCTAATTGCAACAAGCATAAGAGCTTTTAAAGGCACAAGGTACTCATATTTCATCACTAGAAATATCCTTGGGGAATATGGTTCACCTCTCCTTGTAAGCTGTTAGCTATAAGATTCCTTTAAGGGCTTATTCACTATTCTTAACAAAAGAGTGGCATAGGTTTCAAATAAACTAGATAACACAAAGGGGGGAAATCTAGCTATAAGAGACTAAATAGTTCATTGATTTTTTCCTATAATGTAGCATTGAAGACAAAGCTAAGGTTGGTGAATTATACATCCACAACCTTGTGCTTAGTAAATACCCATATGGGATCCAGGCCCATACCTTTGGGATTGCCAACTATTAGCACTAGCATTCTGGTTGAGACATGGGGAAATAAGGGCAAAGAAAGTGAAAAAAATTGGATGGCGAACTAGAAGAACCACTATGGATCAAGCCTAAGCATCAAAACCCCTCCATACTCACCACATCTCATGCCATCCATGCATAGGACCATAAGATAAAGGAAATTTGGAAAAAGAGACAAGTGGAAGTCATCATCCAATTTGAAGATACTTTCATACTATTGAGGGGGGAGAGCTCACAAGCTTATCAAATAATATGGCAAGGGATTCCCCATAACATGAATATTAAAGGGTAACACTCTCTTGAACAATTACAAGAAACAGTAGCAAGAACTCCTTTATACAAAAGAATCATCCAAAGACTTGGAGTTTAGTGGATAGGGCTTAGATTCTATCCACCCTCACTGTTGGGGCTCCAAGAACACCAATATTAGGAAGAAGAATCTAAGAAATGAAATTCTATAAAATAAAATGTAGTATTTGACCCAACAAGGGTAACCAAAACAATATTAGCTTGGGATATCATGAAGGTCATTAAGGATATGAATGAAAAAGAGCATAGAAGAGAAGAAGAGTGAGTTTCTGAAGGGTGAGCAATAGTTCCAGTGCTAGGGTATGATAGGCCTCCAAAATAGGTAAATTATAAGACCCAATAATCCACACTTGAGCACATAAAAACTATATTGAACTGATCCAGGTGGATCTGCCTATTCCACTTGGACCCCCACCATTTTATTTTTTTTTTAGTTTTTTAGTTTCCTTATTTGTAGCACAATTGACTATTTTTGGCACTTTTTCAGGTCCTAACTTCCGGAGCCATTTTGAGGCCCTAAATGACGTTTTCTGTGGAAAACTGGGGCCAACATGGGTCTTAAATTGATGTTGGCCACTCGAAAGTTGTATTCCTCGGATAGCTCTTTCTAACGAGGTATTGTACGCATCAAACGAATATCGTATGCCAAAGTTACGACCCCGAGAAGTTGATGTACCAATTTACCCAAATGGGGCCCATAGTTTGGCGCTTCATCTCCTAGGGTTAGATTTTTGGATGTTTAGGGGTTTCCATTATTTCTCAATAATAAATAGGCCTTTGAGCCTCATCGTAACATAGTTCAGAGGCATGTAACCACCACATCTCTTCTCAGAGATAAGCTACCATCGCCTAAGCTAGTTTAGTTCCATTATGTATGTAAGCATATTTTGGTTCTTTTATATTAATGAAATAAAGTTTATTTCTGTTGCATCTCTATGTGTATGGTTATATCTGTAATTTGTTACATTCCTGTTTAAATTCGGATCATGAACCCACCTTTTTCACTTAATGATACATTTTCCTAGCTTAATGGGTTCTTAGAAGAGTTCAATGAGGTTTTCATATTTTATGTTCCTTAACATGTTTATTGTGCATGATTTGAAGACATTTCATAGATTCCAAGAGATATAGCACTATAGATATTTTTGGGACTTGTTCCCTGCTACAAGAGGGCCTCAACTCGGTTGGTTAAGGGCATTTAATGCCCCTTCCTGTTGCTGCAAGGTGGATTGGGACCAAGATCCCCTTTTCTAGGAATTTTTGGAGGGAAATGTATTCCTCCTTTCAAGGAGACTAGTCCCCATTCTTTACATAAATAAGAGGTTCAAGTTGCCTAATAGTGATATAGAGAAGAGTTTGTAGAATAAAAGGAAAGACAAGATTTGTATTTCTAAGGAAATTTTGTAGTCATATAATGTGAAAAAAATTTCTTAGTTAATGGAAGCATTTTTCTATTTCAAATCTTACTTTGGCTTTCCTCTAAAGGAATTTGAGCATCCCTAGACTAGGCCCACCATAGGAGCTGTAGATCCCTCTTGTATTTTTGTTAATGTTATGCTTTTATTCATTTTTTCCATCATTTTTGAAAGTTATTTTTTCATAACTCTTATGTATGGTTAAATAAAATATTTATGAACAAATATTTTTTATAGATTATTTATGCATTTGATTGAAGTAGTAGAACTAGTTAATTCCATTTTAGATCTTCATTGACTCTATTTCTCTCGCTGTTACAAATTTTATTGTTCATTGTTTCGTTGCGTAACTAGTTTTGCAGTTATAGGAAACACATAGAGTTTGATTTTACTATGATAAATTTTCACTGGGTTTTCTTAAATCTTTTGACCAATTTGATATTATTATTTTCTAACATTTCCATAGCTTCCTTTCCTCTTAAACACACATTCTATCCGATTTACATGCTCGTTGAACTATCTCTTGTAACAAAACATCGACTCCTGTAGTAGCCTATTACCAACCCTCCATTCTCACTCAGCTTCACAATAAATTCATGGTTTAGATTATTTAACATATTACAACACTCTTAGAACATTGATAATGATACTTGCAAGTATAGAGACCTCATATATGCTTTTGTCAATTTTCTTCAAAAAACTGCTTTTTCCTGCAAATTAGGGTTTTGATTCACAGGCTTCCATTTGAGCAATGTGTTTTTCCATTCCTTGTAGATACCATAGAAGTGTGCAAGTGTGCTTTTCCATTCATTGTAGATATCATAGAAGTGTGCAAGTGTGATTTCTTTCATTGTAATTAGTATTGGTTAGCATGCCATTTCCCTTTCTACAAGTCATTTTCTACAAATTGATTTTTCATATAGCATAGCCTAGTTAGCTCTGTCTCTATGCATCTAACATTAATTTCAATTCTTCCACTTGCATAGAGATCAATAAGACAAAGAGATAGTGCCTACTGCACGTATAATGTTGGCCCCTCTTACATTTACAGGAGCCCAAGGTTGATAATTAATGTTGAGACCCTTGGGAGTTGCAACATTATTGTTGCAATACCGAGGGCCATTAGATAAGCTAGCCTAATGTGTTCAAGATTGGTTGATGTATGTATATATGAGTAGTTATGGTTCATTCCCATATTATTTTTGTGTATATTACTTGGTGGATGCATAATATGATTACTTTCCAGGAAAAAATCATTCCAAATTTGGGCTATAGATTTGATTCCAAGGAAAAATTCTCTACGCTACTAATATTGCTCCATTTCATAATATCTCATAGATACATTAATTAGTCGAGTACCTTAGACACGGGATTTTATTATTGAAATGTTTAGCGAAAACACTAAATATAGCTGACATGTTCAAATGGTTAAGTAGAGCATTCGTTAGAATGATCATTCCACTTAGTCATTAAATTGTTTAACTTTTAAGTAGCGATTTTATAATACACCTGGGGCAACGAGTTGATAATTAAACTGATCCTTAAATTTTACATCATATATACCTAACTTTTCCTTTGTTAATGAAATTTTCAACATGACTAGGTGATATGGGTATTTGGGATGAATTAGGGGACACATATATTCTTATACTTTTCTTTTATTAAAAAAAAAAATCAAGATAAATAAACCTATGATACTAATATATTGAGAATATTCCTTACTTTATATGTATAATGAATAAACAAATCATGCATCAATCTTAATATATCATGTATGTTCAATATTAATATCAAACTTAGGTTAATTCATAAAGTAGTTATTAACCTGAAGAAAATGATTAAATTGTCGCGTGGAAAATTGGTGCATAGGAGTTTATTGTTTTGTTCAATACTTACTTAATATCATGGGGTCCATGTAATTCTCCATGATTTTGTTATACATATCCTTAACCACCATTGACATGAGGATATTATCACATGATTTTACTATTGAAGAGAAAAGGGAAGGTGCGTGTACTTAGACTTAGTTATAACAGACCAAGCTTTTACTACGTTACAACACGTGGACTGCTTTTTAGGAAAAGTTTGGTGTGGGTGGGTGTTACATTGTTGTTGTATTATGAGTGAGGTCATTTCTCTACAAAAAAAAATCCAAATTAATTATATATATATATATATATATATATTAGTATCTTTCAAGGGGCATTGGATAAGAAACATACCAAACTTGAAAATTGTATATTGGTATTTTTGGATAAGAAACATGCAGAACTTGAAAAGACATTTTAATTTTAATTGGATTCATGAGTGAGTTAAAGGATGTGACAATCTGTACATGCAAATGTGATTTAATACCACGTTGAGTAAATTGGAAGAAAGTGTTGATGTTGCCATATTAACTGTTATATGAAAGTAAGTAGAGTCAAACTGTCACAAAATATCATTATCATTCTTTTTTTTTTTAAGATGAAAATGATTTTCACCGAATGATAATATAATTTTGATAAAATATAATTTTGGAATGATTAAAGGGTTTTTTATATTTGATACTTAATTCATGATAATAGTGGAGTAAAATGGAAGAAAGCATCGATATAGCGTATCTGAATGCGGTATTATGTGAGTAGATATTATTATTATAAAATTAATAATAAATATC
>APFE031291531.1:119522-168182 GCA_000404065.3 Pinus taeda
ATAAATTTTGTGGTGATGGTGATGGTGGAAATCAATTGAGACTTTTTAGTATTTTATTTCTATATTAAAAATATGGAAGAGAAACATTCCAAGATCATTATAGTTTTATTGACTTAACAAGTCAAGAAGGTTGGTAGTGTGATAAAGGTTTCAGAAACGAGAATGGATGTGAGTAAGGGCCGAGCAATCCAAGGGAAAGTGTTTTTCATCTTCAACCCTCTTAATATTGCAAAGGTCACCGACTCTTTCATCCCGAGGTGTTTTGGGAATTGACCAACGTCTGGTTTCACTTCGAAGCTCATGAGAATTAGTTCTTATCTTCACAATGCTCATTTTCTTTTTAGCACTAGTCAAGACAAAAATTTATGGTTAGTAAGGTTGGGGTTGATCACCTCCTTATAATACCTTAGCTTCAATTTTCGTTCTAACTCCTTTACATCTCACAACTTGTCCTTAAACTTGGAAGTGATACTATTTTAATATTATTCGTATTCTCCAAGATAATCCTCTCCTTCATCTCCCAATGGTCGAGCTGAAACAAGGCATCCTTATGCCAACCTATCTTGAGTCAGAGGTGGGGGTTCTGGCTAGAATTAGATGCAATTTTGGGGAACCTCTTGGCTTCCATGTTCTAAAGCTTCTTCCTATACATTAAATACCTAAACATAGTCATGCTTTCAATCGGGGAAAGGCTAGCTTCAATCAACAAGATAGGGTAGGGAGTATTTCCTTTAATCTTGAGGTTGCAGGTTATAAGTTTCTTTTGGATCAACTCGATATTCCTCCATGATTCCCTAAATATACTGCAACCCAATATAATTAATTTTATGTTGGAGGAGATAGAAAATTAACCTCGCTCCTAGTAAATGTATCCACGTAGAATAGATATCTGATATAAATGAAAATGCTTTGACATATTTAAGATAAATACAATACAAATTATGATGAGATCAATTATATATATATATATATATATATATATATATATATATATATATATATAAACTTTATAAAGCTATGCCCAAATAATGGCATGATTCATCATTATTCATTTCTTCTTTTGAAGAATTTTGAGGAATAATTTTTTGTTTTTTGTGATAGATTTACTATGAAAATTATGTCTATAAATGAAGAGAATCTAAATATTTGAGCATTGGTTAATATAGGATAAATTATATATCACTCAAGTATGGGAGATTAAGGAATAATATTTCGGGTAGTGTATTTAGAGAAAAATATGAAAAATGAAAATCTAGCTAATTAATCATCTAATTCTTTAGATGATCTTAGAGAAGATATAATCTTTTGCAAAAAAATATTTTACTAATTTCAAGAATAAAATAGAGTTATATTCTACTTCCATTGAAAACATATAAATACATAACTAAATAACATTAACTCCATGTGTGATTCGATAATGATTAATTTACACAAAAAAGTCATAATATACCCTAAGGGAGCCTATCTTCTAAATTTAACATTCAAAGGGGCAACAAATCATGATTTTACTCCTCCTTACCCCACTAAGAGGAGGCTAAAGGGCTTAGAATTATATTAAAAAGTCCCAACTTTAAGTGAAGAGACCATCAAAAAGTTTAAGCACTAATAAAAATAAATTCCATTTATAATTACACCAAACCATTCATTCAAACTTTGTGTGGGCGGATTCAACATGATGGTCCATGAATGAATGGTTGCATTAACCCCCTCCCATCAATTTCATTCAAAGAGGCATCTATTCCATGTTATGTTTTCAAATCCAATAAGAGTAGCCATTCTTTTAGTTTGATTTTTCTATATTCTAAGTCCTTGCACCTTAAACACTGATTCTTTAGATAGAGAGTAATATATCTTAACAAATTAAAAAATATACCACATTTTAATCCTTAAGATCCGTCCAAATATCTTCGTCGTGAAAAATAGATAAAGCATATCCTTGTCAAAGTTTGATATGTTAAATTCAAAGGCGAAGGAAAGCGAATAGCATAGTTGGCTATCCCTTTCCACCGCATTGCGCATTTAAACAATACAAACAACTTAAAGAAATATTTACCATTTCATTTTAAATAAAATCCTGTGGTTGAGTTTAGATAGAAAAAAGTGTTCGGTCAATATTTTTCCCATATAATCAATTAAAACACTATTTTTCTCTGAGTTAACTAGAACTATAACGATTAGCTCGTCGTTTTTTTCGACAAGGTTTGACACAGGCAGAATTATGTATATTTATATAACTTGCTGATGGGTGCGAATGACATTGATAGGGTCCCTTGGGGGTTGAGCTCGTCACACTTAGATATGATAGGAATTTAGGATCAGGGGCGTGGTTTGTCTCCAACATATAATGGTATGCATGGTACTAAATAGGTTTATTTTATTATAAATCGGCTCCTATGAGGGCGTTTTTGGCATTTTGTGAAGAAGAGAGGGGTAGAGGTTGTTGTTGGTAATCCTGCACGGAGTTAAATTTATTTGTGTGTGATTTTAGTGTTGTGACAATGGGTTATTGGCTTGTTGAGGTCCTCTAAATGTAGTGGTGGGAGGGCGTTGAAATTGGGTGTGTGGAAGCTACATTATGGATTTTGTTCTTGGAGGTCGACGACCTATGAAGACGCTCCTTCAATCCTGGCTAGGTGATTCAAGTTATTTTCTCCCTGCTCTTGTTTTTCTTCCATGTTGTTTTCATGGGTCATCGTCCCGGGGTTTCTGGAATCTTGTTTGTAGGTTGGGATGGTTGTGAGCATCAATTTTGTTTATTCTCTAGCTATCTCAATTGGATTTCTTTGATGTCTACACTACGGAAGTTTGGTATTGGAATGTTTGTGCTTGACTTCTTTGTGGGTATAGGGGTTCTTAGGGAAAAATTTGGGGTCTAGTTATGTATCTCTCTACGCTCCTGGTATATCCTAACTCTAAGATTTTATTGTAAAGTTTTCCGCCCAGGAAACCTATGGCTTTGTTTTTTATTAATTGTGTTGGGTTATGTGAGTTTTGATGTTGGGGTATCCGCTTCTGTGGGGGTTGAGACAGTGAGCTCTTTAAATGGTGTGGTTAGTTTGATGAGTCTAGGTGATGAATCTGTAGGGTGGTGTCAAAGCCCTGTGGGAGTTGTAGTTGGTGCATTCTCATGTTTCTCTACAAATCGTGGAAGTTATAAAAACTGCTACAGGTGTGACCCCTTTGTTTCCTTCATATTGCCTAGGAAATGCATGTGTTGCAAGTGGGGTGGTGGGGGAACCAACCCATAAGGTCAACATAGAGAGTGGCTTTTTTCCCATGATTTTGCTGCTACATTTTTCAATGTTGTGCCACCTGAGACAAGAAGAGAAATTCGCAAGTTGGAAACCCACACTGGTGTGGAGACGCAATCCCACTCAGATTCTAAAATTATGAATGATGTATCTACTTGGATTTCGAACCTTGGTCACACTAGGGGATGGAAGAAGTAGTATTTGAACTCAGTGGCATTGCAATAGCAAATGAAAATTCTGTTAGGGTTGGTTTTAAGGGACAAATAGTTTGAGAGGTATAATGTCTTTGCCTCATTGGAAGACATTAAAAGAATGTTGTGGAACCAATGCTTCACCCTGGATAGGTTGGATGCAAGGGTTGCCCATGTGGAGGGACACTTACAATACGAATCTAACATTGTTGCACCTCTGGGATTGAATATGAGAGACCCAACTCGCATTTCATCTTCTGAGTTTGAATGATTCTCTTACCTGTCATCTTTTTAGTTCTTTGTTATGTATGGTTTGGATAACCTAATAGTAAGGGCTTTTGTAATTTCTTTTGTAATCCACATCTAGTTGTATAGCCTATTTTTAAACCAAGGCTTATTTAGGAAAGTTTTGATCCTTAAAAACTTAGTAAGCTAAGATATACATACAAAAGAATTTTGCTAAATAAACGCTACAACCATATATCCATATACATCTAAACATTTTTTCATAATATAAAATATTAATTATATATATAACTTTAAATCAAATCATTTTCATATTATTTAACTTCATATTGAAGTAGCATAAACACTTAGTTGCACTTTTTATGAAGTCTTAACATTTTACTTGTGACATGTTACACAAGCAAATTCATATTTTATTTTTGGTAGAAATTATATTGATTCTTAGATCTGATTTGATCTGACTATATGTGTGCTTATCCAACAATTTTCCCTTTTTAATGAATAAAATGTTTTCTAAGTTGACTAAGCGAGGTGGGTGTTTCGAAGTGATCATTTTCATGCATCCAATAATAACAACAATTCCCATACTTGCTTTACTTGCACATCAAGATTGGTAATAAAATATACTTGGTAAGATGGGACACCCTTGCGTTCATCACCAAATTCTTTCCATGTCACTATACTTCTTTACTCTTTGAAACCCACACTATGTATATTGTAGACGCTAATGCTAAGAGACAACCACCCTCATTATTTAATAATAACTATAAAGTAGAGTGAAACCAACCATATATGGTGTAACTATTTATAAAAATAATATAAGCTACTAAATTGGGAAAAATACAAACACACGATGTTGAAAATAGTTAAAACGAAGAAAATGGTTCTTTTGAATTCAGAAACCTAATCAAATATTAACAAATTTAACACAAATTGTCAATAGCGTATAGGGCATTGAGTGAGCTATTTGAAGTATTCTTAATAAAATATAAATACATGAGAGAAAAGTTGCGAAGTTATTTTAATAATAGAAAATGGAAAAAATGTTAGTGCGAAAAAAGAGTGATTTGTTTATTTGTTTTTTTAATTATCATATTAAAATTCATATAATATAGTTTTATATAAAATTCAAAATTTTAAGTGGGAGGACGATAATATAATTTTAATTTTATCTTATTATGGTTATATTTATTGAAGAGGTGTTTCAATAATGAAAGGGTTTGATCTCACCACCTGCATTAGGGTTTTTAAAATCTCAATTCTTTGTTGAATGCTAATGGCACCCTGTGGGGGAGGAGGAGGTCTTTCTTTTAACGATATAGTTACTGGAAGGAATTATCGGTAAAGCAATTGTAGATCCGACACTCAAGCGTGGTCAAAAGGCAACCGACAAACCCTAGACGCAACCAAGGAACATGGAGAAAGAGTTGAAAATGAAGCAAACCTAGCCAATCAATAGGGAAAAATAACAAGAAATTCAAATGTTTGTCTCCCACAAACAACAAAAGCCCCAACTTATTAAATTATCTTAGAGAAAATAGGCGAGAAAATACAAAATATGAAAGACCAAGTTCTGATCTACAATTTCGTGGGCATCTGGTGAACTGAAAGAGTTATTCTAGCTTGGACTGAGAAAAAATGGTACATCAAAGAGGACATGGAAATGAAATTGGGATCAAAGAGATTCTTCACTATTATGTTCAACAATGTTGAAGATAGGGATAAGGTATTCCAGGGTGGACCATATTTTCTCAATTTTGCATGGATGCACATGGGACCTTGGGTTGAAAGATTCAACACTAATAAATAAAATTTAAGCTCATCCCTTGTCTAACCATGTCTTTAATCCTTGTCACAGAGATTTTAGGAACTAGACATTTTAGAGGGCATAGGAAATGCCGTTGGCTCTTTCATGATGCTCTCAAAAACCACCAAATATGGGCGGTACACTTTGTATGTTAGAAATGTGTCTATATAAACTTAACCAAAGCCCTCCTAACCAACATTAAAATCAACTACCGCGATGACATATGGGAGCAACCCATAGATTATGAACATATTCCTTTCCGTTGTCGAAAATGTCATGTATATGGAAATCTATTTAGAGAATGCCCTAATATCAAGTGCACAAAACAACCTAGGAAGATCAACACGGAGATGAAGTCATATTCACAAAGGTGACAAATAGGAAAATATTAAAAAAAAAAGAGGATTCATAGACCCTTCTACCTCTAGGGAAGCAATCAATCATAGATTATCGGCTCTACATGGAGAGGAATAAACACACAAGATCAAGAACAAGACAAAGTGGGCATAGAAAATCAAGGGATTGAACAAGAAAATGTTTTGCGAAAAGAGCAAATCAGAAGTCAACAAATGCAACCAACATAAAAAAGTATTGAGGATGATGTGGAGATGATTGGAGAAGAACAGGAAGAATCCAAAAATGAAGAACTAGAATACCATGATTTAAGAAATGTGGACCTCTAGCAAATAAATCAAGAATGAAAAACAAAATATCCAATAAATATTCCATAGGAGCAAGTGTATTTGATAGCGGAGGCCTACTTCAAGAAACAAGGAAAGCAAGAAAAAACGCTCAGATAATAGCTCAAAGCCCAATCATTCTTCTTCCTTAGGAATCAAAAGCAATATAAGAGGGGACCACACAAAGGAGGCAAAGAAGGGTAAAAAAGGGGTAGGAAAACTACTCGACAATTAATTAAGGAAATGGGGGACAATCTTCTAAATTTAGGTTGGGTTAGGCCAATGAGAGATACATTTCTTCCCTCCCAACAACATTATCAACGAAAATCATATCATGGAACATAAGGGGTATCAATGGCAAAACCAAATAGAGACTCTTGAAAAATGAAATAAAAAATGAAATCCCTGACATCATCATGTTGTAGGAGACCAAATGTTCAACTAATACTTTGCAAACCATATCCAAAACAATTTGGAAAAATTGTCAAATAATAGCCAATGATGCCACAATTGCCTCAAGAGGCATCACAATATTATGGAATCTGAAGAATATAACTATGGAAAATTTCATGTCCACCCAACACACCATCACAACTCTTTTTCACCCCCTAGGATACTTCAATATAATTAAATCCTTACAAGAAAAAAAGGGAAGAATAAGGAAGCTAGAAGAAGAATCCTATCATTTCATGAATTTTATTCATTTTTCAAAGCTAGTTAATATGGAAACTAGCAATGGTTTATTTATTTGGAATCACAAAAGAGGAGGATCTACTCAAGTTGCCTCAAGATTAGACATGTATTTAATCTCAGAAAGTCTTCTTCTTGTTGGTATAAATCTACATGCCAACATTTTTCCATGCCATGGCTTAGACCATTGGCCAATTCAGTTATTCATAGGCTGTGTTCGAATTCCTAAAAGGAGACCCTTTCATTTTGAAGCTTTTTGGATTAGGCAGTCTGATTTTAAGAGAAACGTAGAAAAATGATCGAAAGAGGTTGCCTCCCTAGAGGGAAAATCCATGTACAAATTTAAACAAAAGCTAAAAGAAGTTAATAAAAACCTTAAAATATGGAATACAAAATAATTTGACAAAAACCAAGAAAAAAAGAGACTAGATTTGAGATGAAAATAATTCAACAAGAAATTATGGAAAAGGGCGGAACAAAATATCTTGCAAGAAGAGAAACTAATAGAAAAATGTATTTGGATGAGAAAACACAACAAAAGGAGATCATGTGGAGGAAAAAATATAGAGTCTAATGTCTAAAAGAAGGGGAAAAAATGTTGAGTTTTTCCATAGATCAATGATACAACACAAGCATAGAAATAGAATTACCAGCCTTAAAAATAGTCAAAATCAAAAGTTGGAGGGGCATGAAAATATAGCTCAAGAGCTCATCAACTATTTTCAAAATATATTGACTGAACCCATTGAGTATAGGAATCAAACCACCAGGAAAATTGCTACTCACATTCAAAATATAGTTACCAATGAGAAAAATGAAATGTTGATGAGGGAAATCAATTTACAAAAAGTGGAAGAAATAGTCATGAGCATGCACAAAAATAAATCCCCAGGCCCATATGGGTTCAAAATAGAATTATTTCTAGAATTTTGGGATATCATAGAGAATAGGTCACTCAATTGGTGGAGCATTCCAAAAAATCAAAGATAGTAGCCATAATGTTCTTAACCCTTATTACTAAGCACTCTCAGGAAGAATCCCAACAAACTTCAAGCCCATCTCCCTTTGTAATGTTATCTATAAGATAATTTCTAAGTTCATTGTCAATAGGCTTAGGCCTCTTATGCCCCTCATTATTTTTCAAGAGAAATCTGATTATGTCGAACAAAGGCAAATTCTGGACAACATTATCATTTCCCAAGCTAAAATCCATTCCATCTTCACCAATAAAGCTCTCAGTATGATTATCAAAGTGGACATGTCAAAGGTGTTTGAAAAACTCATATGGCATTACATATTTCAAGTTCTAAAAGCCTATGGATTCAAGGACTCTTGGGTTTCATGGGTAATAATTTTTTTTTCCAAATCCTTCTTTTCCATCGAATAAATGGATCTCCCTCCCCTACCTTCCTTGCCTCAAGAGGCATTAGAAAGGAGGACCCACTTTCACCATACTTATTCCTTTTAATTGTTGAAGGACTAGGAATACATATAAAACATGTTATTTCCTCTGACACTTTGAAAGGACCATTGAATGGATCCAATCGTCCACCCTCCTCTCAACAGTAGTTTGGAGATGACACCCTTCTCATGGGTCAGCGCTCCATCAAAGAATCTTCAACTTACAAATCTATTCTTTCAGAATTTTTTGATGCTTCTGGAGTTGACATAAATCTATCCAAATCAAAAATATTTTTCTTTAACACCCCATGCCTTTCCTAACCCACATTTCCATATTTTTTATATTTCAATGAATCTCCCTTCCAACCAAATATTTAGGCATATCTTTAGCTAAAAAACTTCTGTGAATTAAGGTTTGGGATGACTTGGGAGAAAAGAGTTGGTGGAGGTGTCTCAAAAACCCAAATACTCTATGGAGTAAAATATGGAAAAACAATTGCACTCTTAATATAAGTAACAATCAAATTATTTGTTTGTGGGGACAAATAAAGGGCTACTATCTTTGGAATCAAACATGGAATAGAAAACAACACACAAAACCACAATTTTTGGGAAATATGCAATGGAAATCTTTCACTATTCTAGGAAGACTTGTGGCAACAATGGCCTATATTGGAGCAAAAAAGAAGATAGTTGACATCAAACCAAAATGACAACAATAGAACAAAGTCCTTGATAAATACTACTAGAATAATACTACAGAAAAACCCCATTGGAGGCAATGGGACAAAAGAAGACAAGAGGACTCCAACACCAATTTGGAGTCTTACAGAGCCCCAGATAAGGAATTGGAACACAAAAATATCAAAAGTCTAAGAGGAAATTTCATTCTCATATGGGGACAAAACCACAAAGGATATTTCAATCTTGAAGAGGCTTACAACATATCAGCTGGTAGAAAAGAACATACAAAGGAGAATAAATGGAGAAGGCTATGGAAAGTGTAACTCTGGCTCAAGATAACCATATTAATATGGCTACTATTACATAAGAAATCATTAACTGAGGACTAGCTCAAAAAAAGAGGTTTTCATGGCCCTACGCAATTCAACATTTGTTATTCATATATTGAAATAGTTAAACACATGTTAAATGATTTCCTATTTGCCTCAGAAATAAGGGTCTGGGTGACAATCATTTTCAAGTAGAATGATAGAAGCAAAACTAATATAATGAAAACTCTAAAGGAATGGAGCTATGTGCCCTTTAAGAATACAATAATTAATAGAAACCTAGAAACTCTTCTCGAGATTTATAGTCTAGGAAATTTGGAAGGAACGCATCTAAATAATGTTTATAGATAATAAAAAGCATCTGAACTTGTCTTGGAAAAAATAATAGAAAATATTAAAGAGACCATTCTCATCTCCTCGTGGGGCAATCAAGACTGGGAATATGAATCAGTTGAAACATCTATCCTCAAACCCTTGGGATTGCATCAGTCAATGGCTACAAATCACTCTATTACTAGTCCTTGTAGTCATGCAAGCCCAAACCATTAGTAGCCTCCTACAAATGGTTTCATCAAACTCAATTTTGATGGTGCATCTATGGGAAACCTAGGGCCTACCAGCTACGAAAGGTTGTTCATGAATAAAAAAGGAGAAATAGAATATGTGTATGCTGGTGCGATTGGCCATGACACCAATAATGCAATAGAGATTTATGTAGTGGAATAAAGAATAAGAATTGCAAATGGATTAGGCATTGAAAAGCTCATTGTTGAAGGGGATTAAAAAATAATAATGAATATGATCAAAAGAATCCAAAGTGGCTGCAGTCTTGCCAAAGTTGCAAAGAGATGGAGGTTGTTAGCCATCCTAGAGAACATTGCACAACAAATGGAAAAGTTCAATGCACTTATCTCCCAACATACACTGAGAAATGGAAATAAGATTCTAGATAAGCTTGCAAATTTTGGATTAGAATAAATATTCGAGGCCTTGGACTAAAATTGGGAGCATCTCCCCTAAATGCAACTTAAATTCACGTGTCATGACTTAGCACAACAAGATATGATTATGAGGGTTTATATCCAATTCTCATCAGTATAAACATCAGGAAGAATACGTTTAATGCAGGGTGGTAGGCTGCCCCCACCTAGAAGCTTACATGGCCACCCCACTGCCAAGAGCCTCGATCCAAGAAGGGTAAGTATCCACCTGTTTTGTGGAAACATCTTATCCTTTTGACATGACATATCTCCCTAGACTCATAAACGAAGTCTAGAAATAAATAAACAAACATATGAAAACATTGTCTAAGTTATCATTAAATCATAGATATAAGTGGGATGCATAGCTCGTACCTATTTATGAAATGTTTGATGATGATCCTTGTTGTTATCCTTTTATCTTTAATTCTGTCTCTCTTGATGCTCTAAGAAGAGACCTATAAATACATAAACAAACAAGTGATCAAGGCATATAACAAATCAATGACTTAATCATAAACTATGTAAGTGATTAAGGAATCTTACAATAAACATCATGAAAAATGTGTATAGGAAAAAAACTTTATATTTTTATTAATAATGAAGAAAAGGAGAATTACAACTAGGCCTTTACGTTCAAAACCTCCTTCGAATGATCTTCAATCCAAACCTTTCAATAAAAAATTCTCCAATTGTTACTTGGATAACATGTAAGTATAATTCAAAAGTCAAAAATGACAACCCAGTTCTCTTTGAGTGCATTGTACTTATAGGGAAAGAGTGGAATTTGAGAGATCCATAAAGGTAGGATGTAGATCCACAATGAATTGGATGGATCCATTATGGTAGTAAGGAGGTCCATGATAGAGGGATCTTGAGACCAATCTCCATCACTTCCTAATAGATACCAATCTTGAGGCTTCTAGAATAGGAAACTTATTTTACTTTTTATTTTTTACCTCTATAAGAAGATTGTTGCATCTTTAACACAGGAAAACTACGATGACATCACTATATGTTTACTCTGTAACATGTGATATCGCATCTTGTGAACTGAATACTTGCGATGATCTCCAAAATTAAGGTTTTCTAGCTATTTAATCTAGGATTATGATACTTAATGGAGAGGTATTTCTTCCATATTTGATGGAAATTCATGATAATATTTCATCAGATAGTGATAGATTTGGATTTGTCATCATTTACATGGATGTGAAAATTTGATGTGTACCATATTCGCCCCCTAAAATACAAAGTTAGGAAGGGTATGATGGATGAAGTGATTTGTCATGCAATAATAGGAATCAAAAAATCATCAGTTGGAGACCTGCAAGTTAACAATCAATGAATTATAGTACAATATCATCATATGATCATCACTGAGGTAGGAATTCCCATACTCAGAGTGCAAGTATCTCAAATTTAAAGTATGTAAATATCCAAAGATCCATATTAAGATGAGGTCATGGCCACCAAATATACATTATGGATCCATGCTATAGTCATGAATATTCAGAACCCCACACAACTTGGACGTATTAAACAAAATACTGGGTCATCATTTCTATCAATCCATAGCATGAATTTAACCATGTGAATAAATATCTTGAAGTCAGACATGGTAGAAACCATCTGATTATCAACCTATGATTAGGACCGTTAACAAATATGAGAGAACCCACCAATAATGATAATGGTTCTCAAGGTACTCTAGTACAATCTATGAGGTGTGAATAAATGATTTGAAGTTGAACACTCATAGAATCATCTGATTGAAGGCCAACAATGAGAAATTATCATCGAAAGCAAGGAAACCTTCCACTGAGGCATGCAGGCTCTAAGGTACTGAACAAAGGTTTCTAGATCAACTTCCTAGATGATGTGTTGAAGTCGATAGGAAGCAACATGTCGTAGGAGGGCCCACTACATGAAACACATGTAAAGTTTCGAAGAACAAACTAGGAGTGATTTGGGATTAAATTAGAGATGGTCGATGCAATAGAAGGCTTTAAATAGCACAAAGTGATTTTAACTTATCTTGAACATATTGATGACATGACAATTGATTTGGAAACATTTGACTCAAAGTAGGACCAAAGACCAATATTATGAATTTCACTAAGGTATGATCAAATGAGAGGAAAATGGATTTCCCAACCCTAACATGTAAAAGTGATGAAGTGGCATGTTTAGGAGTGGCATATTGCCTTTTCAAATATAAGAGATGAATGTTTCTTTATAAATTCCCCCCACCATTACTGGAAAGTGCCTCTTTATTTTTACACAAGATTGAAGAGGATAACATATTATTTTCATATAATCTCATCCTTAAGATGAGTCCCTAAGAGTAATTTTAATGAACCCTATGAAGGAGTGGCTTGGTCTCATCATGATCGATGAGTACTTCATTGTTTACATTTTACGAACCCAATGAACGAGTAACTTAAATTCTTCTTCACATTTAGACAGTTTGAAAAATAAATAAAAAGGAAACTCCATAAGGTCCTTTTTCATAAATTTAGTCTCTCGGGGTTGAAAAAGTATAAAATAATACAAGAGACAACTCTTTTAATCATGATTGACTAAAGTATTCCTTTTTCATAAATAGTTTACTCAGTTCAAAAAAGTGTTAAACTTATACTAGGTAAATGTTCCTTCAAATCCTTTTACAAGTGTGAATGAAACAAGCTTACTCAACTACCTTTTCATATTTTGAGAGTCAGAGAATGGCTTAAAGATAAATCTAGGAGGTTCCATTTTTGTACAGTTTTAATGAGCCCAAAAATGTGATAAAATTATGTTCTTTCCATTATGTTATTTTCAACATTTCAATATGTTATTTGCACACTAAAGTCAAGAAATCATCAAATTTGTTCAAAAAATGGATAAAGGGATTTAATTTTGAATAATTTAGGAAAAAAATGGTAAAATTAATATTTAAAAATAACTTAATTTTCTATAAAATGCAAGAAATTCATTTCACTTTTACACGTAATTTTTTACTAATTACAGAGTTAAAAACAGGGAAAATTTTAAGGATGGAAAATTTTCTTGAACTTTAAAGCATTGGCGAATCTCACTAATCCCTAATATGAAAACTATAAAATGTTTATTGATATATTTGTAAAATTATTCAAATTTATAATCATTTTATATATAGTCTCTATATAACGTTGGCGATCTTTAAGTTAAAATAATTTTATATTCTAAAATTTGGGTGAATCATCTTTTATAAAAATGGAAATTGGCGAATCTTTTTGTGGAAAAATAATGGAAAATTAGCCCACTGGGCGAATATTAGCCCCTAAAATTTTCCATGGTTAAAAATGCCTTTTTACCCTCAATCTCCTGGAGAAACTTATGACCAATTCGGTGGACGATTTCAAGTGTCTTCCTAGATAGAGATCTCTCCCTCCTCTCATTTTCATGGTTCCATTTTTCATTGTTAATGGTTAAATTTATGGATTTGAACTTCTTAATCAACCTAGGTTTTATCTATGAACCATTGTGGGTTTTCTCTTTGAACTCACAATGGTCACATATCTGAAGAGAGAAAAACATAACAACATCGCTCAGTTTTAAAAAACAATCTTGATGGGTAGAAAAAAAAATCAAAATTAAGAAATTTTAATGAAACTAGTTTGAGTTTTCCAAATGTTTGTGATCTAACATTTCCCCTTTGTTTTTTAACAGGATTTTATCCATCATGGTGGTTGAATGGAGGGAAATTGAACATGAAACTGATGATTTCATAGAAACATATGATCCAAACACTATGCTAGTACAATGAAAATGTGGATTGGCCAAAATTTTCTTAACTGCTGGTGTGAAAGCTCAACCAAAGCTCTTAGATTTCTTGGTAAGGGCATGGAATGTCAATAAGCATAAGTTTCAAACTGGTTCACATACTCTTTCAATTGAAATAAAGGAAAATTATTTTATGAATTCACTGTCAACGAGAGGAGCTACAATTTTTTTTATCTTGCCATCATGGTGGTGGTGAATCCACCAATTATTATATTGTTGAGTATTGTGCCTAAGGATCTCATAAAACCAGTAGTGGAAAGATTTAGTTCAATGATGTACAAGACATACCCTAGAAAACTATCCTATTTACTACAAATTGAGTATATCTCCTCATGTAACCACAAAATATAAGACACAATACACCATTGCATGCATGGAACAAAAAGTGTTTAACTAGTGTGAGGGGTTGCTGATAAATATGAAATAACAGTTGAACATGTGCCAAACTAGTTGGTTGAAGTAGTTTGGATTTGAATCTATATTGGTATCTTTCTTCCTAGAAAGGGTACCATTTTTTTAGTCTCAGAGGATAGATGTTGATGCTCTTGTGCCAAGGGATACATGTATGAGGAGATGGGTGGATTTTATGGCATGCCATGGTGGAAGCCAAATGATTCCATTCACTCCCTCTTTCTTTAGATGGATTTATCAAGAAACCATTGTGATTGAGAACTATCGTTATGCCAATACTGATTTCTCAAGAGATCTAGATCTAGTGCTTCCACTAGGCATGTAGTGGGATGAGTTAGGTAGAAATATTTGTTTTTTCTTTTAAAAAGCTGTAATATTTTTTAGTGTATCAAGACTGACATTTGATTAATATAAAGGTGATGGACTAGTGATACCAGTCGGGATGCCCCCTACTCAAAGGTGGGGCCAACAATGGGTAGAGATTGGAGAACATAGCTCAGAGGTTGCTAACACATTTGAAAATTTGGAGTAGAACATAGTGGGACTTACCCATGGTATTATAGGCTCTAGGGTTGATGATACACCACTTCACTACTCGAGGCATACAATGGGTGTTCATGCAAAATTAGGCTAGTTACTTAGATGTGTTGTTAGGGCCATAGTTTGCTACCATGAGCATCGTGCCTAGGGTTTATGCATTTAGGTTGGTTTTTGATGTTTTGATGTTATCAACATAACAAAGGGTTGACAACCTCATGTGTCTAGAACACATTTTTTTATGTATAAACTCTTTTTAAAACTTATATATGGCTATCTATTTTTATATGAGCTATTTTAATTTTTATAGTGTACCTATACTATGGTTTCTATAATTGTAAAAATTTATATCTAAAACGTAATTTTCTAATGCATCTGTCAATCTATTTAGATGACTTGGAATATGTTGATATTCAATGTAATCATAAATTATTTCCAAGAGACAAACTCTTAAAACATTCTTAATATTGATGGACTTTTGACATAATAAACCCTACTTAGTTGTAGAACTATGAGTTGGGAGTCAAGTCTAATAACCAACCTATGAATACCAAAATCGATGGCATCAGATAATAGTTCGATTACCGCAGTATAATCCATAATGTTGTTAGTTGTATGACCCAATCATACCCCATGCAGACTCACAAACTCATCATTAGGCGTGAATATTTCCCAAGAAATGGACTAATTATTCTGAGTACTATGACAAGCACCATCAACAAATCCAATATAAGGTAAAGTGTATGTCGACATATGCAATCTATGTGAAACATAGGATAAGTAGTGGAGATAAAAATCGTTTGCAAAAATAAAATTAAATACATCAAAAACTAAAGTACAATTATGTACAAAGTATCCATGCAGAAACCTAAGCATGTACTTTTTCGGATAAAGCTATAACATCCTTGGTGAAAGTTCCATGTAATAAATGTTAATAAAGGCAAAATATTAACCACGGTTGATGGGACACGTATTCCAAGATGAATGTTGGGCAAAAAATCTTAGTATGGGTGTTCATTGGATTATTATGGCAAAGGAAATTGTCAAAGGAAATGACTAAGGCTTTGGAAAGGAAAACTGGCATTTTTGGCACATTTATTTATGAAAATAATGGAAGTTAGGAGAAAAAGAAGGTGAAAGGTAAAAGGTTGCATGTGAGGAAGAAAATCAAGGAAAATAATGGAAAATAAAGAAAATAAAGGCCTCGTTCATAAAAAAGGCTTCTAAGGATTAGTTGGTACATTTTGTTAGTTCAGTTTTGGAGCTCTCTCATTATTCTCTCTCTCTCTCTCACTCTTGGAAACTTAGATTTTTCTTTGAGCACTTTTGCATTGGATCGAGAAAGGAAAAGAAGGCAAGAGGAAGGACGGAACAAGCAAGGAAGAGTATGATAAAGCAGCTACAACAATATTCTTTGCAGGTATCAATTTTCATGTGTGTTTTCCTCACTAGATTTCACATGCATGGTATTGCATGTGGTTCTTTGTTGTTATGACACAGTCTTTTCCAGGCTTGACAATGTTTTCAACCTAACCTTTCCATTTCTGGATAGCCATGGTGTGATGGGGTTCTCGTGTTTTCATTGAGTTGGATTTCTTAATGGATTCAAAGTTGAGCGAGGTGGATCTTTGAATAATAGAACACATGGCCTAGTAACCCCTGAATTAGATTGTGGGTTGTGATAAAGCCAAGTTTTGTGCTACTTCAGTGGGCCTAGGAATTCTCAACCGATGAATGGACAGATATACAATAAATCCTAGAGGTGGTTTCCCTTGATTAGGCCTCAGAATCCTTGCCAGTGAATGGTGGGAGATATGGTAAAGAATAGAGGGCGAGTCTTGGTTCAGGGCCTAGTGATCTTGGGATCAGACTTTGGATTGCGGTAAATCCCGAGAGACTAGGAGACAGTAAAATTTCTCACGTGTAGGTGGAGAAATCTGGTGGCATCCATGCTTGTTTTGGCCTAGTGATCGGGTCGAGATCATGGTAAAGCCTGTTGTTACATTTTTATGTTGGCCTAGTGATTAGGTTGAGATCATGATAAAGCCTGTTATTACATTTTTATTATGTTGGCCTAGTGATCCAGGATGGATTACTGTAAAGTTGGTTTCTATTGATGAGGTTGAAGTGGTTTAGCCTTGGGATCCCCTGGTTGATTCTTTTGGTTTGAGTCCCACATTCATGCTTGGAATATGGCATGGGGGTGAATGGTTGAAGAGAGAATTGGCTCAACCATTCTATGGTCGGGTGGAACGTGGCAGTCCCATCCTGGGTTGGCTTTGCATTCATTAATAAAAGGTTCATTCCTTGACATTTTATGTGTAAATGTATTGGTTTTTATCTGGATTCTATGGTTGATGTATCCTTGATATTTCTATGGTTATTATGTTGGTTATAAGCATTTTTTATGACAGTGATGATGTATGGCTCTCCTCATGTTTGATTTGTAAATGAATGAATAATGTATATATTGTTGAAGAATCTAGGGAAAATTAAGCTAACAAGATTCTTCTCGCCATGATAACTATTTGTGAGGTATTTTTAACTTTTCCTCAATAACAAAATCTTCTCTTGATATTATTATATTGTTTCTTCTTAGTTCATCAAATAGTTACCAAAAAAAAAAGAGACAAGAACACGAAAGTTGGCTTTCTTCCAGGGCCAAAACTTTTCTCTTTAAGAGGAAAACCCACACAAAATTATTCATATAGAGATTCCAATTGATGAATATAAGACCATGACCCTTGACAAGGACACTTGACACAAGTTTACCTTTAAGACACTTGTCACTATCTCTTGCACTCTTCAGCCTTCATATCAAAATCTTCCTTCTTTACACTGTATCACTTCGGTCCTTCTCCTTCGCACTGTTATGGCATTGTCACTTAGAGAGTCTCGGTCTTTTTTCTTCATAGCCCTAGACACAGTCTTAAGCTTTAATTGATCTCTTCCTTTGGTCCATGAGAGCCTTTCTGACTTCAGTCTATTTCTATCACAAATGCACACTTGATGTAGCCCTTAACTGAATTATCACTGTCCTAGAACAGTCTTTAGTCCTTCGCTAATTTGATAGAGATGAGACAGACTTAGTTCGAAATCATTTGAGACAATTATGCACTTGTAGTAGCCTTCCTTCCTCACTATATTACCCTTATCTATTTTCTCTGAGATCTACATTGTTTCATATCAGATTTGTCCGAGATACATGTCGTTATGAGGTCAAGTCACTCTTTATATAGTGACTAATGATTACTATATAGTTCTCCATGAGATCATGGAGATAAGCTACCTTTTACTTAAGGAGAATAATGTATTTCTTTTAGCTGAATGCGAGAGGGATAATGACATTGTCTTGGAGTGCAACTTTTACATAAATGACATATCTTCTACATGTGTAACATGAATTCATGGCTTCTTAATTATATTTATGACAACAAAATAAATTCCTAAAGACATTAAGAAGAAGTCTTTGAACTATGAATAACACTTCTTGCTCATGAAATCCATGATGCAAGGAATACATTTGTTTCTTCTTTACATAAAATCATAATTACAAGTCATTATGAAGACCGAACCTAGTTACACTTTGTTCAACATCTATGACCTAATAGATGATAATGCAACTAATGATACAAGGGAGCAATGCTTCCTAGCAATTCTCAGATAAGTGTGTGACCTCTATGCTCATATATGTGCTTTACACCTATAGATTACATATTTGTGACATGTTTGATGAAATGCTTATCATGGGTAGTAGGGGTCCAGTCTAGATCTTTTCCTTTCTTTTGAAAATGCATCATTGTTATGTTGTATAAATTCATTTATGAAAGTGTCATTTAGCTCTAGCCAGTGACCTGGGCTCTGGACCTGAAAAAGTGGGTCAAATCCAAAAGACCCAAGCACAAAACTAGTTAGAAAAGACCTGATTGCATGCATACCCATGTTGTGGGAGCATCTAGAGAATCCTAGACACATGCTTGTCCATATCAAGGGAGCGTGTGGGGGTTTAGTCATATAAAACATCAGTTTGTAAGGGCAGTTGGTTGCATGAGTGGTTAGGTTGGCTCCTCGGAGTTATGTTGCTGATGTGGAAGGTTTTTGTCATGCATTTCCATCGATTATGCTTCCGTAAGGTAATCTAGGAGGTAGAATCCCATTATAGTGGCCTCTCGTCGTATATTTACCACTATTACCTAGTTACTTAGGTATATGTGGGGTGAGGGTGTTACAGAGTGGTATTAGAGTGGGTTGCACTCTCTTTGGGTCACTTTTGATACAAAAAAGGGGGATCAAAGCATGGTTCACCCCTTGGACTAGATGGGTGGTGTGTGTTGGTCATGCATTCATGTTAGTTTCTCATGTGTTAATCATCCTTGTGGTCCATATGCTTGCTGCATATGCATGGTGTCATTCATGGTTATAGTGATGTCGCCATGTGAGAGAGGATGTTGTTGTTATAGAGTATTTCATCATGAGTGTATGATTGGTTACATGTTTTTTTTGCTTGCGTATTGTCAGTGTACATTTGTATGGTTTTTTTTGTCATGCATGAGGTCATGGTATCTGAAGTTGATATGGTCATGCATTGATGATTGGACTCTAGCTACAATAATGGTTAAATGGTTATATGATTATGTATTATATGTATGTATGTTGTCATGATTATGTTATATGTGTACTACGTTGATTGGTTGATCTTGAAGATAAGATATCCTCCCCAAATTTTGCTAAGGTATGTTTTTTTTTTTTTTTTAATTTGGTTTCGCTGACATAGTACGCCTTGCAGGAAAGAGATCAGAAATGACTAGCAAGTCTATAGAATACAAAGATTCTCCCTATGGATTAGATGAGAAGCGTGGTGTTGGGCACTCTTATGATTTAGTAGACACATCGAGAAGCTTGAACGAATAAATAATGAGTTGTAAGGTGGATAATGGCAAAATCATGTAGGCACAAGAGAAACAAGAGAGGTGAATGAAATACTCCTTCAGAGTTTGTCAGAATTGCAGCGACATGGGCCACATTGGATCAGCCATGGATAGGAGCACAGAACTAATGGGGAATATGGAAATAGGTTTTATGGTGGTCACAGGTTATATAGACATGACACGGTTAGAGATGGAAGATTATTGGATACTCCAGATAGGAGAGGTGATAGATATAGGTATTATTCTAGTTTTGGTTCTAACATGCATCATGATCATCATTGTTATCATCCTTACATGAGGAGTGATAAAGGATACTTTCTAGATGAATTTAAGAAAGCAAATCCACCTAATTTTGATGGAGACTTGAAGAAACCAGAAGATGTAAAGGCTTGGATACTTGGGATGAACAAGTTCTTTGAGATGCATGAGTACAAAGAAAACATGAAGGCCATAATTGCTATCTTTAGCTTGAAAGGTAAAGCAGACATTTGGTGGGAAGATGTGAAGTGGGTCAGATAATTTAGGATGAAGGACTTGATTTGGCATAAGTTCAAGAGGCTTTTAAGGAAGAAGTACTTGTCAGAAAGGTAGTATGACAGTACGACCAAATAATTCTATGAGCTAAAGATGGGATTGATGACAGATGAAGAGTACACGACTAAGTTACTGGAGCTATTAAGGTATGTACCGTATCTTAAATATGAGAAGGCTAAGGTTCAATGATTTGTCAGTGTTTTTCCATTATAATTTAGAGATTAGATTGAGTATGATGAGCCTCGGTCACTTGAGGAAGTTATTGGGAAATTGAAGCATTTCTATGAACAGTCAAAGTGTAAGAATGAATCTCAACAAGGATGGAAAGGGAAGGATAAGGACAAGGGTAAGGGTAAATGGCAGTTGAAGAGAGAAAGGCTTCAGAATGTAGAAGAGAAAGAAAATGTGGCACCACAAATAAAGTTCAATGCAGCTAGACAGGGACATGGGTCACAACAACAACATAGAGGTGATGTTACTATATGGTTGGAGTGCTGTACATGTGGTAAGGAATGCCTTAAGAGAGATTTTCCACAAAATCAAGGTTGTAGGCCTCAAATTTGTAGTGCACAGGAGTTGCAAACTTTTGGGGATGTTGGTTAGAGCATTCCTCGCATGCATGCAACACTAGGAAACAGACAGACAAACCATCAGGAATCTATTATTGAGATGGATGGTAAGATTTGTGATCAAGTTGTTTCTATTTTGATTGAACATGGATCTAATTATAGTTATGTTAGTCCTTACTTGGTGGATAAGTGTGGCTTGAATAAAGAAGTGCATGCAGAATCTTGGTTAGTTCAGTTTACTATAGGTACAAATAAAATAGTTCATCATTGGGTAAGAGCTTGTGCATTTGATTTGAATGGTATGCCTATGACAACACATTTGAGTGTATTACCATTGGGATCATATAGTATGCTTTGGGCATGGATTGGTTGTACCTTCATAGGACCAAGGTGGATTGTTATGAAAAAACCATTGAGTGCTTGGATGACAGTGAAGAACCAAGGGTCTTACGAGGAAGAAGAAAGACCCATCAGCTAGGATGATGACATTTATGCAGGCAAAGCATAGTTGCAGGAAAGAGTGGGTGTCATTTTCAATGAAAATTTCTAGTGACAAAGGTAAGGAAGTTGAGAATGCATTTGAGAAGGTACCCAATTCTATAGCAATTTTAGGATGTGTTTCCCGTAGACATTTTAGAGTTTCCACCTCACAAGGAAGTATATTTTTCTATTGAGTTAGTGTCAAGGGATGCTCCATCATCAAAAGCACCTTACAGGATGAGCACACTTGAGTTTGTAGAGTGACATTTGCAGCAGAAAGAGATGCTTGACAAGGGATACATTAGGCCAAGTTTATCACCTTCTGGAGCATCAATATTGTTTATGAAAGAGGAGGATGGTACTCTCAGATTATGCATTGAATAAAGGCAATTGAACAAAGTGACCATCAAGAAAATGTATCCATTACTGAGGATTGATGACTTATTTGATCAATTGAAGGGAGCAACATTGTTCTCAAAGATTGATCTGAGATCTGTATATCATCAGGTACACATTAAAAAGGAGGACATTTAAAAGACAACTTTCCGGAACAGGTATGGGCATTATGGGTATGTTGTATTTCCATTTGGTTTGATGAATTCTCTAGCTACCTTTATATTTTTGATGAATAGTGTATTGCATCCTTATTTGGACAAGTTTGTTATTGTGTTCATTGATGACATATGGTATATTCTGAAAATGAGGAAGAGCATGTCGAGCATGTCGCAGTAGTGTTGAGGTTGTTGAGAGAGCATCCATTGTATGCTAAGCTCAACAAGTGAAATTTCTTTCAGACTGAGGTACATTACTTGGGACATGTTGTCTCTAAGGAGGGTATAGCAGTGAATCTAGAAAAGGTAAGAGCTATCATGGAGTGGGCAACTCCTAGGAATATAGATGAGGTGAGATCTTTCATGGGATTGACAGGTTACTACAGGAGGTTCATCAAGAACTTCTCACAGATTTATTATCCTTTTACATCATTGTAGAGGAAATCTAAGAAGTTTGAATGGAAAGAGGAGCATGAGGCCAGTTTTGAGAAGAGCAAGAAACTGTTCAAACATGCCCCAGTGTTAAAGATCATAGATCTGGACAAAGAATTTGTAATATGTACATATGCTTGTAAGAGAGGACTTGG
The DNA here is from genome assembly GCA_000404065.3 of Pinus taeda. Classification (NCBI taxonomy): domain Eukaryota; kingdom Viridiplantae; phylum Streptophyta; class Pinopsida; order Pinales; family Pinaceae; genus Pinus; species Pinus taeda. Next base: position 142,186 of record APFE031291531.1, read on the forward strand.
TGGAGTCCTTATGAAAAAAGGACAGGTAATGTGCTATGAGTCACATAAAATAAATGAGCGCAAGTAGAAATATCTGACACATGATCTTGAGCTAGCAGCAATCATACATGCATTGAAGATGTGGAGGCACTATCTTCTTGGCAAGAGGTTTGCATTGATGAGTGATCATAGTGGATTGAGGTATCTATTTGACCCACTGAATTTGAATGCTATGCAAGCTAGATGGTTGGCCATGGTCAGTGATTTTGATTTTGAGATCAGGTACATCAAAGGAAAGAAGAATAGGGTCACAGATTCTCTTAGTAGGCAGATATAGGTAAATCATATAGTAGCTATGAGTTCCTATTAGACAAATCTGCACAATAGGATATTGCAAGCAGGTCAACAGTATGTCAAGTATATGTAGATTGTGCACAGGTTGCAACAAAGTAAGTATATGCACAAGTATAGGTAGTGGTATAGGTATGGGTATAGGTGCAGGTGCACAGGATGTGGACTCTTATCTTACAGTAGATGGATCGGTCATGTTTAGAGATAGAATATATGTGCCAGACAACAATGAGCTCAAGAAGGTGATCTCGAGGGAGTTTCATGTGAAACCATATTCTGGTCACCTAGGCTATTAGAATACATTGACCGTAGTGAAGAAGTTTTATTATTGGTAGAATTTGAAGAAGGATATAGCAGAGTTTGTGGCTAGATGTTTGGATTATCAGCAGGTAAAGGAAGAGTGTAGACATCCAGGTGGAATGCTACAGTCGATTACTATTCTAGAATGGAAATGGTAGGTCATTACGATGAACTTTATCATAGGTTTGCCGAGGATAGTGAGACAACATGTTTCCATCATGGTAGTGGTGGACAGGTTGACAAAGGTAACGCACTTCATTCTAGAGAAGTCTACATTCTCAGCAAGTGATGTAGCACAGGTGTTCATTAGATATGTGGTCATATTTCATGGTGTTCCAAAGAATATTGTGTCAGACAGGGATGAAAAGTTCATGTTATCGGGAATTGTGTCCACTTGGAGCTGCTATTCCCACTAAGACTGGTAGCTATCTTAGAAACAAACAAGTTAAAACTACTTTCGCTTTCCTTTATGAGAAGTAGATAAGAGGGGAACAAAGGACACCAACCTCAGTCTTGCGCTTGGTTCCTTGCCTGGTTCCTCTCCTTTCTGATAGATATTCACCGCTTCTTATTTGTATACCCAGCTTCAAAGAGCACCTGTGGAATCAAAGCAACATAATACTATCGAAGAATAGAGATCTACAATCATAAACAATACAGGACCAGATATGCATTGACCACACAAATGCATATACAATCAATCATACAAGAATGTGGAGGAAAACTTGAATAGCTTTATTAATATCAAGAATAGCAAAGAGGATTACAACCAATTGTTCTAACCCAGCATCATCCTCCAGCAAGAAAGCCCTTCTTCACCTCATGTAAATCTTAGATCACCCAACACTATGATGTTACACCAGGAAACCAACAACACTTCTCTACAAGATACAAGATTCCAGCCTTTGGATCTCTGTGATGAGGATCATATATGATGATTGTAGGGGTGATCAGCTTCTAGGTTTTGATTAGTGTCCTCTCTATGATAGTTTTTACCACTTGGATATTAGTGTCTCTTACTCATCCTGGTGAATTCAGAAGGCAAGTGTCAAAGGAGAAGTTTCTGGAAGATTCTATGATCCTCCACCTCGCAAACTGTCTCTGCCATTTGTCCATTCTTGCCCATCGCACCCTACAGAAGGGCTTTCTAGTATGCATCGCACCCTTTACACTGAGTAGGTGAAATGCATCACACCATCTGCACTGGGCATTCTGTATGGTCCAGTTTTGACCAGTTCTGAGCAGTTTTCTATGGAGAACTTCTGGGAGATGATGTAATCAGTTGACCTTGTCCCTTTAGGGAGTGAAGCAACACTTTTAGGGACTTAGGAACCCTTAGTTTATGGACATTTATGATTGGGGTTCTTGTGCCCAAAAATGTTTATAACAGTTGCCCCCTAAAGCATGAGGTCGTTAATCTTTTGATGTCGGGTGAAATGCTTTATCATGAGGATCCGAAGTTTTCTCGAGCTGGAAGCTGACCTGTAATAAGATACAATACAATACATTATCTTCATAATACTTTTCATGATCTAGCTAAGGTGGGAATTCCCATGCTCAACTTTATAAATTCATTTTCATGTACATAGGACAGACAACCATTTGTGTAGCAGACTGATGATTCGGACGGAGTCATCATCCTTTGATTTGGATGATCATCTGTTCGGCAATGATGTATATTTGACGTCTTTATATTCCTGAATATATCGTAGCCCAGATGGATGAAACTAGATCCAAGGTCTTCAAAACTCGTTCAATCTTCACTCGGAGTACAAGTTGATGCATGTGAAAGATGTTCCGGAGTCGAACATGGAAAGACATCGCGTGATTACCAACCAATGATGTAAGTTGTTAACAGGCGCGAGAGGAATCACCAATAATGACAATGATCCTCAAGGCACTATAATACAATTCGCGTGATGTGAAAAAGGGACTTGGCGTTGAACACCACACAAAATCTCTTGATCGAAGGCCATTGATGTAAACCTATTGCCGAAAGTGAGAAACTTGCCATTGAGGCATGCAAGCTTCAAAGTACTGAAAGGGGTTGTTCCTAGGTCGAATTCTTGGATAATGCGCTGATGTCGACAAGAAGTGACCCGTCGCAGGAGGGCCTTAATGAATCCCACATCTATGACATGGAATGGAGCAAATGATTTTTGGAGGTGAAAACGATCTGATGATACTGGGTTCAGGGTGGCAGTCATGAAAGAATGGAGCGTGAATGTAATGCAGCGGATGAGACACAGGTGAATACTCTGAGCAACTTCTCTTAAACATATTGGCGACACTGACAATGGATTGGTAGCGTTAACCCCAAAGATGGATGGTGTGACGGACCAATGGTGATATGACTGGTGAACGGAATAACCCAACTCGACTCAGACGAAGTGAAAGTGTCATGTTCAAGAGTGACTTGCTACCAATAAAGTTTCTTCAAGTTTTCTTCCCAATTTTCTCCAGTCATTGCTGAACAGTACCTCTTTATTTTTATCAAGCTTGAGGAGGATAACATATTCTTTTTCTATAATCCGCCCTTCGGGTGAACCCGTTTCTATGTTTTAACAAGCCTAGCAATAGTGAAACTCGTTCTTGTCCATGTGGACAAGTTTGTCGCTATTGGTTTTAATGAGTTTAGCGACAATGATAACTCAATCTTTTTCATTTTTAGAGAGCTTGAAAAAGGACGGAAAGGAAACTCTAATGATTCTTTTTCGTCATATAATCCCTTAAGTCTGAAAAAGCATAAAATAATACTTTAACGAGCCGGAGAGGCCAATCACTTGGTAATCTTTTCATATTTTATGAGTCAAGTGAAAAGAGCTTAAAGGAGACTTGTTATTTGAGGAACGAGTGATAATTTCGGGTAGCAGCTGATTCCAGGTAAGGTTTGGAATTTTCCAATCACGACTGTGTCACAAGGATGGCTAGCAAGATCACTCGTCGCAGTTGTTCCTCAAAAGGGTAAACAATCAAATGGAGGCATATGATCGGCTAAAAAAGTGGAGGTGATGATGAGAACATGACCAAGGCTTAAAAGCTGATGATAATGCATTCACAGGTTATTTACCAGAAATGGGTTCATTTTTTAATGAGCATAAACTCTGGGGGAAACATTTTCTCATTGCTTATGTTTAATTTTTAACGAGCTTGAACTCCACATAAAAACTGCTCGTGATAAGTTTGCATGCCCCCAGCATAATAATGCAAATCGAGGTGCATGCCCCCCAAGCTTCATTGCATTCAACACGGTGGTTGGAATGAAGGTTTACCTTCAAGATCTTTGAAAGACTCGGTTTGGAAAGGGAGTTGTTTCATTTTTTAATGAGGTTGACACAGTAAAAGAACTATCCTCATGGCGACCTTTGATCACAACTCATAAGGGGTCATGAAGGAAAGATCTGGTTCCAATGCCCCCAGTACATAATGTACGACATCACTGAATTGATCATCAGATGATGTAGCTATGGTAGGGCTTGGAGGCAATACCTCGCGATGATCCACACTATCAAAATGTTCTGAGTTCTTCTTCATCTTCTTTGATGTAGAAGATCTCATTTGACAGGTTTCCACTGTGGCCACTTCTGCCAGCTTACTTGGAGGCGGAAGGGAAAAAATCCCCATTAAGGAAGGGTCTTTTAGGAGGCATACTCCGATATTTTGAAGTGACTAAGAGCTTTCATGGATCATCATAATGCTTCTCGTAACTTGTGAACTGTTGGGGAGAAATGTTTGTTGGTCGATGATTGTGATTCCTCCTTGGAAGGGAAATGCAATCTTCTTGAAGTACGTTGACACAACGGCAGCCATAGCATATATCCAGGTCCTTCCCAGTAGGATGTTGTAATTGAGGTTTCTGTCGATAACTTCAACATCAATTTCTACTATTTTTCCCCCCAGTTCGACTTGCAAGTTACTCAATATCCCATATGGGGTGTATGTTCGTCCATCAAATGCTTTTAATGTCGTCGACGATCGTGACAAGGGTCGTGAGCCTAAATTTTTCTAGCAACTCATTGACATAATACATGTAGATGCTCCCTCATCAATAATTGTTCGATGAATAGTTTTTTTGAGGGCTTTCACTTGAATAAGGAAAGCTAGTTAAGCTAGTAACTAAGGCTCATATCCTTTGTGATCAAAGGCCACAAGATTGGAATCCCCTGGGTCAATCCCACCTATCGCTAATAATAAAGCCTTCTTTTGGGAGGGGCAATTTTGCAGTACCTCAAGTGTCGACATAGTGGATGGCGATTGGGCCAGATACTCCATTATATTATAATGCTGTGCTACTCTGGCATGAGGATTAAATGTTGATTTGTGTACTACTCCCTTTGGTGGCTTTATCATTAGCTCAGGAATGATGGGTGGCACAACTTCAGTCGAAGTTGTTGTCGAACTACTAGGTTGATATGCAACCTTGTTGTTCGACATCTGTGGATTTTCGTAATCTTTATTCCTTGTTGATATCAAAACTTCATTTTGTTGTTTTGAACTAGACAACATAAGCACTCGAGATGGGGAAGCATTGTCGCTAGCAACCATATTTGTTCCTGGATTCAGAAACATATCAGTCAATATTGCCGAGGGTTTTGAACTCTTGAAAATTTTTCTAAGCTCAGCTTTATATGGACACTCTCTCGTCTAATGATCCTCATCACATATAAGGCATGGACTTTTTGGTTTCCTATCTCCGGAAGGGTTTGCAGAAGATTTTTCAGGAGATGACTCCTCCTGTTTCTTCTTCTTCCCTTTCTTTTTCTTCTTGCCTCCTAGTTTCTTGGTTTCTTTGCCTTTGTTAGTTGACACAGCATTTACTTCCAAGGCAAGAATTTCTTCATTTTCATTTTGACTTGAAGCTATACGGGCTTTCTTTGACGTAGCCCTTGCGGTTTTCGTGCTAGTCGTACCTATCACGCCATCGCCGGCATGAGAGTCTTTGTTTGATTTAGGAGGGCAAGGAACAGAATATTCCAGTCTAGGAGCATTAGGGTTTAGAGCATGCCAGACTGAGTATAGATCAAGTCTAGATATTGTGCACGAGCAATAACTTGCTCTTTAGTGACGACTCCTCCATTTGCCACATCTTCTGTAATAGAGGGTAAGAATGACTTAATAAACCATTTAGCCAATAGCTGATTAGGAACATATGTTTTTACCATTCTACGATGACGTCGCCACTCATGAATATGATTGGATATGTGAGTGGTCGTCGTTTGCTTGAAATTGGTAAGCAACTCTGTTCCTATTTTGTACCTTATGGGTAACTGAAAATGGGTTAAAAAGGTTGTGGCTAGGGTACTAAAGTTATCAAACGAAGCTCTTGGCAATTTGGTATACCATTTTGCTGCCAGACCACTCAACGTTCGCTAAAAAAGGTGAAGCTCTAATCATCGTTGAGGGTGTTTGATGAACACCACAGATGAAAAGTCATCACATGATTCGACGGGTCTTCACCTGGATTTTCCATTAAATTTAGGAATATTTGACGGAAGTTTATGCGGAATCGCCGACCACCAAGGGGCGTAGGAAATTAGATCGTTCGTTGGTCGATTTAGATCTGGTAACTCTAAAGTCGCCACGAAAAGCAACTATTGATTCAGGCTTGGTGAAGCATACCCAGGATAAGATGGAATTGCCTGAGCAGTTGGTCTTTGCATACCAGCATAATGCATTTGATGCTGGTAACTTTGGTAAGGTTGATGGGCATGACCATTATGATATGATTGATATTGACCGTTTTGAATATATGGTTGCCCATTACTTGCAAACACTTGTTGCTCGGATCCTTGGTAAGCTTGTTGGAATTGCGGTTGTTGGTATTGTACCAGCCATGGTTGTGAAGCCATGAGATATTGTCCAGTACTGACTGTTTGACCAAGATGAGGGGTAATAATCCCCATTTGAACCTGTGTCATCCCATTAGTCGGTGATTGTGGTCATGTCGTAGGGACAAGAGGTTGTTGCATTACGATCTGAGAAACTTGAGGTTGGCATACAACAGGCAACGCTTATACTTGCGATAGTAACACAATAGCCAACATAGTGGGGATATTTTACATAGGTAAACTTTGTTGCATTGAGTATACAAATCTTGGTTGTTGAGGCAGGATTGGCACCCAACCGCTTGATGTAATTCTAGTATAACCTAAATTCTGTTGTGAACTCTCGCATGGTCGTTCTCTTGAAGAAAACAATGAAAGGGTATACGATCCTCCATACGACGGTAATCCAATGCTAAAAGGAATGATTTGCCTTTGGGGACCGGATTGCCCAAATTGACACTGCGAAGGGTCAATTTGCTGAGACTCAACATAAGAGATTCCAGATACTATTCCAGATGAACAAACGGGAATAGACCATACTGTAGAAACAACCCCTAGATGGATTCCATCCAGCGATTGAGAGCTAGTTGGGACAGATGGTACGTCGGCGAACATTGTCGGAGTAGCAGCAGGAAGTTCTGCCACTACAGTGTTGGATGACATAGTCCTAGATGTCGACAGTTGTTCAGACATATTAAGCCTATCCAAAAGATTCCTTAGCGATCCTTCAGGAACTTCCGATGGTGGGAGACTAACTTCTGATGAAGAAGGATATAGGGTGATCCCTGCTCCAAATTGTGATGGAGTGTTAGATGGAGGATCTTCCACAATCTCTTCTCTGGAAATCAATCCAGGAGGAAGAGGTAGACCGTCAGGTCCGTAAAATATTTCTGGTGTCGAAGATGGTATGAGTTCTGCAGCGATAGATGTTCAAGGAGTAACACCTTCCGAATCAGTTGTAGATGGAACCGTTTCGGGGATAGAAGTGTTTACTGTCACACTAGGATCAGTTGTAATGCCGCGGAATTTCTTCTATAGAGGCAGGGATACCAGAAATGTTTGGAGTAACCGGAGTTTCTGAGGATGTCAGAGTTCTTGATCCAACTATCCTATGGGACTTTGATCCAGTCAAATGAGTTTGCTTTGTCTGGAATAGCTTTATTTCTGGAGTCAATGACGGTTGACTCATAAGTCTCCGCGAATGACGGGGTTTTGATTGACTTTCTTCCACGATTGCGGATTACTTGATCAACTCAAAATAAAAAGGGGAAAAATGATTCCGAATTAAATGAATTTTAGACGCTTTGACACAACTTGTTTTTTCAATTTTTAAGAGTCGAGAAAAAACAAAAGATGACTCTAGTCACCTTCGATTTTTAATGAGTCTAAAGTGACAAGTGCTCAGATGGACCTTTTCCTTTAAGGAGTCTGAAAAGGAACGAAAGAGACTACTCTAGAAATCTAGACAGAGGGATTACCAAACCAATCGCAAAAATGCATAATACTTTTTATGGTACGACAGTCAATCTTCCCGAATGCTGTGTTCAGTGCATTCCGATCGATAGGGTGGCAGACATGGCTTCCTAAGGATTAAGGATATAGCCTATTATGGTATCCCAATATATACTCGACGGTATGTGGGAGCACAAGTCCGTACTGGCACTTGTCGTCTCAAAGAGGAGGAATCACCCACTCAACAATGAAAGCGACAGTTACCAAGCTTTACGAAGTAGTTTTCTATGGAGAACTTCTGGGAGATGATGTAATCAACTGACCTTGTTCCTTTAGGGAGTGAAGCAACACTTTTAGGGACTTAGGAACCCTTAGTTTATGGACATTTATGATTTGGGTTGCAGTGCCCAAAAATGTCTATAACAGTTCACTTCCAAGTTTTGGAAGGAATTGTTTTCAGGTTTGGGCATAAAGTTGGCCTTTAGTACAACTTATCATCTACAGACATATGGACAGAATGAGAGGGTCAACCAGATATTGGAGGACATATTAGGGATGTACGTGTTACATTAGTAGCGAAAGTGGGAAGAGTATATTCAATCGATAAAGTTCACTTACACCAATGGGTATCGGTAACATTTGAAGATGAATTCATTTGAGGCATTGTATGGGAAGAGTTTCAATACTCCCATCAATTGGAGTGATCCAGTTAACAGGGGTTTAATTGGACCACACATATTGGTGGAAATGGAATAGGAAGTTCAAGTAATCAAGAAGAATTTTAAAGTAGCACAGGAGAGGAATAATAGATATTCATATCAAAATAGGTTATTCAAGGAGTTCCAAGTTGGGGAACATGTGTACTTACACATCTAACCAAATAAGAGCTCCTTACGGATTGGATCATGTGCCAAGTTGGCACCACGGTTTTGTGGAACTTTTAGGATTATTGAGAGGATCAGAACAGTAGCCTATCGACTTGCACTACCTCTGACAGTGAAATTCCATGATGTTTTCCATGTCTCATTTCTTAAGAAGTATGTTAAATATGTTGATCATGTGATTGGCTAGTCTGCATTACAGGAGGATCCAGATGGAGAATTCCAACCAAAGCCTCAGTGTATATTGCAGAGAAAGGTGCTCATGCGCTAGAACCAAGTAATCGAGCAAATTAAAGTGAAGTGAAAGCAAATTTTCCCTGATTAAGCTACATGGGTGATGGTGGATTAGATGCGAGCTATGTTTTCTTCATTGTTTATCAGTTGAGGCGAAGCAGTTTTGGTATGATGTTTGGTATATGTTTTGGCATATGTTTGGGTAATGCTTTTATAGACGTACATATGGATATGGACGTAAATACCACCATGAGCTATGTTAGAAAGCTCTAATAAGTGGTATGGGTGTCATGTCATTATGGTGTTATGATTTTTATGTTGTCATGTTGGTCTTCTTTTTAGCTGGGTGATTATGTAAATATTGCATCGAGCTATGTTATAAAGCTTCATGGGCAATCTGTTTTATTTGTAGTGGTTTTGTTGAGCTATAGGTGTGGTTGAAAACTGAGGATGGTGTCCCCCAAGGGGACGGGGGTTCTATAACCGCGCTAGTGAAAATTACATGTAATAAAAGTTAATAAAGGAAAAATAATAACCACGGTTGATGGGACACTTACTCCAAGATGAATGTTGGGAAAAACATCCTAGTGTGGTGTTCATTTGTTTATTATGGCTAAGGAAATTGAAAAAGGAAATGTTTAATGCTTTGGAAAGGGAAAAATGGCATTTCTGGCACACTTATTTATGAAAATAATGGAAATTAGGAGAAAAATAAGGTGAAATGTCACGAGTTGCGTGTGAGGAGGAAATGAAGGAAAATAATGGAAAATGAAGAAAATAGAGGCCTCATTGATAAAAAAGCTTCTAAGGATCAGTTGGTACCTTTTTCTAGTTCAGTTTTCGAGCTTTCTCATTATTCTCTCTCTCTCTCTCTCACTCTTGGACACAGAGTTTTCTTGGAGCACTTTGGCATTAGATCAAGAAAGGTAAAGAAGGCAAGAGGAATTAAGGAGCAAGAAAGGAAGAGTAGGATCAAGAAGCTACAATAGTATTCTTTGTAGGTGTCAATTTGCATGTGTGTTTTCCTTGCTAGATTTGGCATGCATGGTATTGCAAGTGGTTCTTTATTGTTATAGCATGGGTTTTCTAGGCGTGACAGTGTTTTCAGCCTAGCCTTGCAATTTCCGGATAGCCATGGTGTGATGGGGTTCTCATGTTTTGGTTGAGTTAGATTGCCGAAAGGATTTGAAGCTGAGTGAGGTGGATCTCTAAATAATATAGCACATGGCCTAGTAACCCCTAAACCAGATTGTGGGTTGCAGTAAAATCGGATTTTGTGTTGCCTTGATGGGCCTACAAATCCTTGATCGGTGAATGGAGAGATATACGGTAAATCCTAGAGGTGGTTGCCCTTGATTAGGCCTAGGAATACTTGCCAATGAATGGTAGAATATATGGTAAAGCATAGAGGGTGGAGTCTTAGTTTAGGGCCTAGTGATCTTGGGATCAAACTGTGGATTACGGTAAATCCTAGGAGACTAGGAGACAGGAAAATTCCTCACGGTGTAGGTGGAGAAATCCAGTGGCATCCATGCTTTTTTTGGCCTAGTGATTTGGTGGAGATCAGGGTAAAGCTTGTTATTACATTTTTATTGTGTTGGCGTAGTGATCTGAGATGGATGACTGTAAAGCCCAGTTTCTATTGACGAGGGTGAGGTGGTTTAGCCTCAGGATGCCCTGGTTGGTTCTTTTGGTTTGAGTTCCACATTCATGCTTGGAATATGGGATAGGGGTGAATGGTTGAAGAGAGAATTGGCTCAACCATTATATGGTCGGGTGGAACGTGGCAGTGCCATCGTGGGTTGGCCTTTGCATTCATTAATAAAAGGTTCATCCCTTGACATATTATGTGTAAATGTATTGGTTTATATGTGGATTCTATGGCTAATGTATCCTTGATATTTATGTGGTTATTATGTTGGTTATAAGCATGTTTTATGACAGTGTTGATGTATGTCTCTCCTCATGTTTTGACTTGTAAATAAATGAATAATGTATCTATTGTTGAAGAATCTAGGGAAAATTAAGTTAACAAGATTCTTCTCACCATATTAACTATTTGTGAGGTATTTTTAACTTTTCCTTAATAGCACAGTCTTCTATTGATATTATTAGAGTGTGCCTTCTTAGTTCATCAAATAGTTACAAGAAAAAAAAGAGACAGGAACACAAAAGTTAGACTTCTGCCAGGGCCAAAACCTCTCACTCTTTGAGGAAAACCTGCACAAAATTCTTCTTATAGAGATTCCAATTGACAAATACCAAGACCATGATCCTTGACAAGGAAACTTGACACAAGTTTACCTTCAAGACACTTTTTGATATCTCTTTCACTCTTCGACCTTCATATCACACTCTTCCTTCTTCGCATTGTTATGGCACTATCACTTAGAGAGTCTTGGTCTCTTTTCTTTGAAGCCCTAGACATAATATTCGGCTTCCACTAATCTCTTCCTTCAGTCCATGAGAACCTCTCTAGCTTCGGTCTCTTTCTATCACATTTACACACTTTATGTAGTCCTTAACTGAATTGTCACCATATTAGAACAGTCTTTGGTCCTTCACTAATATGGCAGAGATGCGACATACTTAGTTCGAAATAATTAGAGACATTTAGGCACTTGTAGTAGCCTTCCTTTTTCATTGTATTACCCTTATCTCTTTTCTCTGAGATCTATATTGTTTCAAATCAGATTTGTCCAAGATGCATGTCGTTATGAGGTCAAGTCACATTTTATATATTGACTTATGCTTGCTATCTAGGTCGACATGAGATCCTGGAGATAAGTTGACTTTTCCTTAAGGAGAATACTATCTTTCTTTTAGCTAGATGCAAGAGGGATAGTGACAGTCTCTTGGAGTGCAACATTTACATAAATGACACGTCTTCTACATGAGTAACATGAATTCATGACTTCTTAATTATATTTATGACAAGACAACAAATTCATAAAGACATCAAGAAGAAGTCTTTGACCTATGAAGAACACTTCTTGCTCATGAAACCCATGATGCAAGGAATACATTTGTTTCTTCTTTACATAAAATCATAATTACAAGTCATTATGAAGACCGAACCTAGTTACACTTTTTTCAACATCTATGACTTAATAGATGATAATTCAGCTAATGATATGAGGGAGAAATGCCTCTTAGCGATTCTAAGATAAGTATGAGACCTCTATGCTCATATCTATGGTTTACACCTGTAGATTACATATTTGTAACATATTTGACGAAATACTAGTATGGAAAGTAGGGGTCCAATCTAGACCTTCTCCTTTATTTTGCAAATGCATAATTTTTATGTTGTGAAAATTCATTTCCGAAAGTGCTATTGAGTTTTGGCAGTGACTTGGGATCTGGGCCTGAAAAAGTGGCACAAATCCTAAAGACACAGGCACAACATTTGGTAGAAAATTCCCTGAATGCATGCATACCCATGTTGTGGGAGCGTTGAAAGCCTCTTGGAAGCATGCTTGTCCATATCAAGGGAGCGTCGAGGTTTGGGTGATATAAAACATTAGTTTGTCTCAGGGGTTGGTTGCCTGAGTTGTTAGGTTGGCTCTTGGGATTTCTGTTGCTGATGTGGAAGGTTTGTGTGGTGTGTTTCCGTCGATTCTTCTTCCTTAAGGTCACCTAGGAGGTAGAATCTCATTATAGTGGCCTCTTGTCACATATTTACCTCAGTTGACTGGTTACTTGGGTAGATGTGGGATGAGAGTGTTATAGAGTGGTATCAGAGTGGGCTGCACTCTCTTTGGGTCATATTTGATACCAAAAAGTGGTATTAGAGCATGGTTCACCCCTTGGGCTGGATGGGCAGTGTGTGTTGCTCATGCATTCATGTCAGTTGCTTGTGTGTTAATACTCCTTGTGGTCTATAACCTTGTTGCATGTGTATGGTGTCAGTCATGGTTGTAGTGATGTTGCTATGTGAGAGAGGATGTTTTTGTATGAAGTATGTCATCATGAGTGTATGTTTGTTTACATGTTGTTTATGCTTATGTATTGTCAGTGTACATTGGTATGGTTGTTGTTTTCATGCATGAGGTCATGGTATGTGAAGTTGATATGGTCATGCATTGATATATGGAATCTAGCTAGAATAATGATTAAATGGCTATATGTTATGTATTACATGTATATATGTTTTCATGAATATGTTATATGTGTACTATACTGATTGGTTGATCTTGAACATGAGATATCCTCCCTGAATTTTGCTAAGGTATGTTGGTTTATTCTGATTTGGTTTAGCTGACATAGTACACCTTGTAGGAAAGAGATCAAAAATGACTAGCAAGATTGTAGACTACAAATATTCTCCCTATGAATTAGATGAGCAGCGTGGTATTGGGAACTCTTATGATTTAGCAGACACATTGAGAAGCTTGAAGGAGTAAATAATGAGTTGTAAGGCGGATAATGACAAAATCATGCAGGCACAAGAGAAATAAGAGAGGTGAATGCAATACTACTTCAGAGTTTGTCAGAATTGCAGCAACATGGGCCACTTTGGATAGATGATGGACAGGAGGACAAAGCTAATGGGGAATATGGAAATAGGTCTCATGGTGGTCACATGTCAGATAGAGATGACACGATTAGAGATGGAAGATTGTTGGATATTCCAGATAGGAGAGGTGATGGATACATGTATTATTCTAGTTATGGTTCTGACATGCATCATGATCATCATCATGTTGTACTATGAAACACCCCCCTCCCCCCCATTTTTATCTAACAATCGTTAGCATTTGAGTTATAAATGGGGACCCTTTTAAAAATTTTAAGCTTACGACAATAATCCCTAACCCTAAAGAAAAACTTAGCAAAACCTTGCAAAATGAACTAAGGAGGAAACTTATATTGCACATCGCATATTGCACTTTTTCACATCACTATTTTATAAATTCTTTACGAAATTGCGATATGCGAAAAGGTCCCTCGCTGCAATAACCTCATCTCGTCACTGGTCAATCACATTTCGCAATTCACAGAAAAACTTGAACATGCCATATCACAACTGTTAATGATTTTCAAAATGCGATGTTGCGAATTTTGCAATCAAATTTCGCTCGATATCTGATAAGAACTACACGGTACCCCTTTAAAGACCACATTCTGCAATTAAGGAGGTAAAGCGTGTGGAATAATTATGTTTTAAATAATAAGAACAAATGAGTTGACAGGTTATTAAATGTTTAGTAGCCTGAGGGAGAATAATCATTCTCTAGGTTATGGGTAGTTATAATCAAGTATCCCATAAAAGCCTTTCTCACGATCCAAAGTCATTTCATAGTGGATTTCAGTCTTAATTACTTGATATCATGTATGCTGATATTTCTTGTCTGTTTCAGGCAAGTGACAAAAGACATGTCCTTAAGAAAGGTGATGCAGAAGAAAACTAAGAAGACCATTGTTGAGATAGAGCACACAAATATGGCTCCTATCTTTGCTGATATAGTATGTGATGCAGCTAGAGGTGCAATAGCTTGGGAAGCAATTTACAATAGACTGGAGAATGAGCGTCCTAAAATTACTATTACGAGAACAACAGCTGGGTCAAGAAAGCCTTCAGGACCTCAATGCAAAGATGCCTCCTGTTCTTTCCTTCATAGGATAGGAGTAAGAGCCAAAATCCTTCCCTACACAGACATGATCAGATGGGTGGTCGAAAACCTTATCCTTGAAGATAGGTAGTTCAAGAATTTAGGGATGGAGCTCGTAGGATTGTTCAGGGCAGAAGACTTGAAGGCTATGTATCACATACTAGACCCACAAGAAATCTACGACAACGCATTTGTGGCTAACTTCGCAAAAAGTAATCCAGACCCCTTCAAGTTAATTAAGACTTGGAGAATGTTAGACAACAAATTCAAGTATGACAAATCGAGTATGTATGCAATAACCTCTTTGGAAAACCCCTACAATTATGCAACAACAATGTTATGTAGATTATATGGACTGCCAAATAACACTAAGTTTTCAATAGAATGGATTCCCTTGATAGATGCTTGTGTTAATTCCTATATCATGAATTGGCCTTCTATCCTATCTGACAACATAGCCAGCTCCATTATTGAATATTGAAAAAAGAAAGCCTCCTCTTCAGATAACCTCCCTCCCTTCTATTTATGTGCCTATATTATGGATGCTATATGCTTTTGCACGACATTTCCAACCATGGGTTGGAAATGGACAATAAAAGATCCTTACCCAATCCATGTCAGTCATAAGAAAATATGGGAATCACATTATATACCTCACTTCTACAAGATATTTCGTTCTATCATGTTGCTCCTACACCAAATGATTTTCAATAAGAAAGCCCCTAAGTTTCCCCAAGAAGCTGCAACAGACTTTCTTGCTGTAGGAAAGTATTTCATTGAGGAATGGTTCACCTACATTAGGGTTTTTGGTATCACTGCTGATCCACACATCCTTCCCTTATATGTATATGATAAGCTATTAGCAAGTGAGATTGCCTACCAGACTGTGGGTAAGGGCATAACCAAAGTCTTTAAAGATGACAAGAATTCGTTATGGCCTACTTTTCCTATCAAATGCAGATCTTTTACTTTAGCTAATTTTGTTCATGCTACTAAGGAATCAACACAAATGTAAGCCCTCAGGCTTCATACATTGCCTACAAGGCAATTCGATCCAAACAATGTCACTATAGGACTAAGTCTCAAGGCATACAATCATGGGGAAAATTGCTTTGAGGATTTGTTGCAGTCAACACTTTCTTTTGAGCAAGCTCTTGAATGGGCAAAGGCTAACCTGAAACCTAAAGATTTTCAAAGATTTCAGGAATTCAAGAATGAGAGGCTTCGGGTCATTCCAATGCATTTGTTAAAGCCCAAGGATAAGCCTACCCCAAGTAACACTGTCGATAGCATGGCCCCTAGATCTCAAAAGGATTCTCAGGTGAACACTGAGAATAGAATAGACATAGGGAAAGTTCAGGATGCAGACAATATGGCTGAGTCCAGTAGGAAGCCAACCGAAAAATAGGTAATAGACACTCCGACCATAGAGACAAGTTCAGAAGCCCAAGGCACTAGTTTGGAGTAGGAATGGGATAAATTCAATCAAAAATTCAAGTCACCCCCAAAGCTCCAAATACTCAAGAAACGGAGGAATTAAAGACTACTACAAAAATTCATCAAGATATAGAGCCCAAGTCTATCAGCCAACAGTCTACACCTATGGATCATGAAGTAACAAAATCCCAACATGCCGAAATCATCCCTCCTCTACCCACATAAGAAATTGTTCTGAAAGTGATGAAGATACCTCCACTTGACGTATTCTATATCCCTCTCCACAAGGTTGTAGTCCGAAGGCAAATTAAAAGAAGAAGGGTTGATGCACCTGAATTCTCACCTGAAGATGAGCCAATGGACATTGTTTGGAAGGACATGCCTTTTAATCTAGCCGAGAAATTGACTAGATTGTCACAGTTCACAGGAGCATATGCGTTGGCCACTATGGTTAAGGCCACTAAGGTGTCTACTCTGCTAAAGGAAGCGAGGAAAGAATTGCACAGCTTGAACAAGAGCTTGAGATAGAAAAGGCAAGCACAAACATGCAGACAACTGAGTAGCTTGCACAATTGCAGTAGGACATGGAAGTCTTGAAAATAAGCCATGAAGACGACTTATTGGCTAAAAATGTGCAGCTCTAGGAATTACAACAATCCTTGGACAGGTACAAGGATGTTCCCACCACTGAGTAATTCATGAAAGAGGCTCTAGATCTAAATTCTCTTCTAGTCAAGCAACAAGAGTATTTCTGCCAGAAGCTATCACACATCACTCCCTACCTGATTACCAGCGACCAACTCACAGACATAGCCATTGACCAGGGAACATAGTTTAATGATTTAAACACCAAGATCTCTGAATTCATTGAATGGCAGGAATCAGAAGAAGGAAAGAAGGCCAATCTACCCGAGATTGAGGAAACTCACAAAGACATCCTCTTTACTGATTGGGATGTTAGGATAAAAGAGGCCGAGCTAGCAGTCACGAGGGCAACTAGAGTATCAAAGAACATCATTAAGGTAGTAAATCATACCCTATTCGCTACCAATCTCATGAATGAGGGTAATTTGAAAGAAATGTTTGACTTAACTGCCCTGAGTAAAGACTGGCAAGAAAAAGTGGGGAAATAGAGAGATGCAATTATGAAACTAACTACGACTGACTAGGATTCATAATTGCAGTATTTGGTCAAGCCACATAGCCAAATCATGACCCTCAATTTTTACCTCCATGCGACTCAAAGAATGTTGCCACCTCTTGCTGACACAATCTTTATAGGACAACTCAAATCTCGTTTCGTACCACCTCCTCAAATTCAACCGATGATTGATATTTGTGATTTAAAGGAAAAGCTGGTAGATAGCCAGTCATTCTCTTAGTTATATTTAGTCGATCTATGTTTATTTTTGGAGTTAGTTACCTATGGATGAGGAAGGTTTTTTTAAACCTCCTCAAATTTTGTATAATCTATTTTTCCATACTTAGTTAGAATAGTATTTATACCCTTCTCATGCATTTAGAGAAGGGTCCAGAATTTTATCAAAAACATTTGCAAAGAATGCACTATTGTAAGTTTGTGAATGCTTTGGTGAAATGATGGAACATGATCTTTTGTTTTAGATATCATACTACTTTCCTTTGTTGATGCACTTCTATATTCTTGGTAGTTAATTTGATTTGAAGGAAGAATTTGGTCTATGTCATTTGTCAAATGAGCAGGACTTCATACATCTTGTACTATTATCGTGTATGCATAATTCTGTTAACATTTAATTAGTGGCAAAACATTCTCTTCATGAATTATATGTGAGATTTATTGTTTCTGTGAAGCATTAATTTCACTTCTGTATTGATGCCATAACCGAGGTTTTAATTTTCAAATATAACTTATTAGACATGCGATATATTTTATAAATTCCTTTGACTAACTATTTAGTCAAAGGAATGATCATTTACGTTATCATCTCCATTTAATTGTGTTCAATCTTTATTATCACTTGTTAAAAGGATATCTTTGTAGATTTCATACCATTCAAGAACACTCGGGTTTATATTAGAATAATTTAAGTTAAAGAAATTGCATCGTAGAATAAGTCACTTAGATTATCATTATTCTATTGCAAAAAATTCATGAACCACCCACTCTCATCTTGAAACTCACATTGGGAAACTGGTCCCATTATCCCCAGTAGGAGCCACCACTTCAAACAGAAAAGGAGCTTTCTTAAGGTCCGGACCGGGTGGTTATCCCCCATGTTTCGGTAGTAGAATTCTGAAGCCGCTTAATTTTGGCAGTAGAAGGAAGGCCTTCAGCTGTGAATGGCATATAAAGCTAAAGACCATTTGGAAATCATTCACAAGAGTAAAAAACCCTCCACCACTTCTATACCTTCTAGATCTCATTCAAAATCCACTAATCAGGAATATGAAGTTGTAGAAACATCTCCTGAAGTATTAAGGCAACTACCATCTCCAGATTATATTCCCGAATATCCTGAAGATCATTACTTGATACAGAAACTAGAACAGATATCCATTTTTGCTGAGAAGCCAGAGAGACCTGAATTATCTGAAGAAAGCGTTACCTCCTTATTATAACAAACTGGTGTATTGTCTAGACTGCAAAGTGAGAAACTTGGGGTCATTTCTTTTGAGTTCCCTATCCCTCCATGATGTAAGAAAGTCACTTCTTCATTATTCGAATCAGATACTAGTGAGATCACTTCACCTTTCCACCTATCTATTCCTTCACCCACTTCTACTCAATCCACTACCTCTCAAATATCCACTTCTCCTGTTAGCATTACAATTATTGGTACTAACCCAGTAGTAATTTCTTCACCATCTATACCTACTTCTGGACTAACCTTCCCATTTTCTTAGCCCTTAACTCAAGTTATGGCCAATCAACCTGTTCAAACTTGGATGAATCCTCATGCTATCCTTGTTGCAAATACAAATGTGCTCCCAACAAATCCAGAAAAATGACTGCCTAGGTATAATCCTGATGATGCTCTCCCGACTGAAGAAAATCTAAACAATTTTATGTTAGCAATGAATCTCAATGGGGTTGCACATGAAGATGTTGTAATGAGATTGTTTCCTTATACCTTCCAAGGATTTGCTAGATCTTGGTATTTTTCCCTTCCAACAGGTTCAATTAGAGACTAGAATACTTTTCAAGAAGTATTTCTTGCAAAATTTGGTGATGACATAAATGTAGCATCCTTGATTAATGATATTTCTAGTTTAAAAGCTAATACAGATGAAAAGATCAAAGATTTCAATTCCAGATTTAACAAATTTCTAAACAAAATCCCAGCTACCTCTAAACCTACTGTAGATGTACAAATATAATGGTATATATCATCTATTCCTTCTAATATTGCAATCTTTGTCGATAGGGCCAATAAGGCTACCCTTGTAGAAAACATGAAAGAAGCTCTATCTGTGGAAAGAAGAATCTTAGCTTTAGAAAAAAGATCACAAATAGATGAAGGGGAGAATAAGAAAGTAACTTTTAAAGATGACTCTAAAAAGAAAACTTAAATGGACCCTTTCGATCTAGAAAGCCTTCAGAAAATGTTAAAAACAATGTTAAATGAAATGGTAGAAATCAAAAAACAAGTAACATAATATTCTGCTCCTAAAAGACCTTTCTGATAATTAAAAAAGAACTCCTATTCTGCATCACAACCTCCAAACACCATTTCAAATGTTGAATCTGACCAAGAATCAACAGAAGATTCACCAGACGATGAAGAATTTGAAACATAAGAAGAAATTGAACTAAATAGGATGTGGGATTCTGTTCTCCCAACAAAAGAAGAGGCACACGCAATGCCAGTAACTACCAGAAGAAAAAATTCTCCTAACACATCTACCACTAATCAGAAGAAAAAAGTTGCTACTCCTGCAAAAGGGAAAGCAGTAACCAAGAAATCTAAAACTATCCAAACCAACTCTATTCCTCCAGACTCCTCGAATGTTTCAAAAACATTGGTAATCTCGGATATGGTTGAATACAATATAGCAAAATACATGAAAAAGACTAGCGCTAAAATTACGTTGCATGAGCTCACTAAACTCAAACAACAACAGAAGATACTGTTAAGAGAATTGAAACCAGTTCAAGTATCTCCCATACCATTTGCTGTAGTTATTGAAGCCACCTACAATATGGGAAAACCTCCTTCATCCTCAAACAAAGTAGATCCTTCAGATCTAGTTCTGATTGGCGATCGATCTATCTCTCATGTCCCTCCCTTTCTGCTTACTTATGAAATTTTCAACAGGAATGTTCATAACTGCCTTGTTGACTTAGGTGCCTCCTTAAACATAATTCCAAGCACTATTGTGCTAAATTAAACATTACATCTCAAAAATCTACAGTAAACATAGTTTAGTTAAACAGGACGAAAGTAGAGGTACTTGCAGAAATAACATTAGTTTCAATTAGGCTTTCCTCTAATCTAAAAGTCTCACAAATAATTGATATATTGGTGGGTGATATTCCTGAATTTTATGGTTTGATTCCTAGTAGGGATTGGTCTAAAAAATTTCATGATTATTTTGCAACTGAATGGTCTCACATGTGGTTGCCATATAATGTTAAACCAAACCAAATCAGGATAGACCGAGAAAAATTCATGAAGTATACAATCACAGACCTTGAGAGAAGAAATGAACCTATTGCCTTCACTAATAACATCATTGGAAACTATTCAGTAGAGTCCTCTTTAGGATCTTTTAATGCTCAAAAGTCTCCCTTTTTAGATAATGTTGTAGTTTCTCAAATTGAGAATTTCTCGCAAAAAAATGTTTCCAAGTGTTTAAATTTAATTGATAAAGTTTTAAGTGACTCTCTGTTCTGGACTCTCTATTTTGATGGTTCTAAATCAGAAGACGGTGTAGGTGAAGGATGCATTTTGATCAATCCAAAAGGAGAGAAAATTATGCTAGCGTGCAGACTTGAATTTTAGTGTGTAAATAATATCGCCAAATATGAAGCACTAATCCAAGGACTGTATAAAGCCATCAGTATTAATGTCAAATATCTTCGAGTCTATGGTGACTTTGAAATAATTGTGAAACAGGTGAGAAATACAATTCACTGCATTTCCAGGCATCTTAAACACTATCAATCTTTAGCTCGGAAATTGACTTCTCATTTTTCTACTTTCAACATTTCTTCAATCCCTAGACTCTAGAATGCAAGTGCTGACTTACTTGCCAATGTGGCATCTAGACTTATACCATCAAAAGACTTTAGTCCAGACATGTTTTCAATAGAATTAATATTTAGACCATCTATTACTGACAACATAAAAGATTGGAGAGTGTTCAATAATGATGTAGATATAGTAAATTTCCATACATCAGAAGGATCATATGAAGAGCAGATCATAGACAAGCATGAGCATGATATAGAAATAAAAAATAATCTTGATCTAAACCCAATTCCTAAGTCTGTGGTCAAGATGGAAGATCTTTATGATTTGAAAGATAGGTTCAAGAAAATTACTAACTCCAAAACTCAAATTTCTACTATGAGATTTGAAGTAGTAAACTTGGGATCAAATGAGAAACCCCAAGATATCAACCTAGGTCTTGACCTAACATCTCAAGAAAAAGAATCATTCATCAGGTTATTGAAATAATACAAAGGTGTCTTCGCTTGGGATTACGCAGATCTCAAAACATATGATACCTCTATAATTCAACATACCATACCCATGACTTCAAATGAAAAACCAGTTCAGCAGAAGCTTCGAAAAATTCACCTGACCCTTGAAAGTCAAATTACATATGAATTGAACAAGCTTTTGAAGGCTAAAATAATCTTCCCCGCTAGGCATTCTAAATGGGTATCGAATATGGTACTTGTGAGGAAAAAGAACGGTGATATTAGGATTTGCATTGATTTTAGAAACCTCAACAAAGCTTGCCAAAAGGATATTTTTCCTCTACCTACTATGGAACAGGTACTGCAATCAGTTGTAGGTTCCAAATTAATGTAGTTTCTAGATGGATTCTCAGGATATAATCAAATCCTTGTGCATCCAGATGATAGATTAAAAGCAACATTTAGGACTAAGTGGGGAACATATGCCTATCATAAAATGCCTTTTGGACTCATAAATGTTGATGCCACATTTCAACGTGCTATGGACATTGCCTTTAGAGGTATAATAAATAAATCAATTTCTATTTACTTGGATGATATCACAATCTATTCTAAGGATATGAAAAATCATTTAAGTGACCTCAAGCACATCTTTGATGGATGCATGAAATATGGCATTTCCTTAAACCCTAAAAAATCTTATTTTGCTTTACCAGAAGTCAAACTCCTTAGGTTTATAGTATCCAAGAAAGGAATTTACATTGATCCTGATAGAGTCCAAGAAATAAAAAATTCCCCTCCCACACAATAAGAAAAACATGCAATCATTCCTAGACCAAATAAATTTTATTAAACGATTCGTCCCAGATTTTTCACAAATAGTCTCACCCCTTCAAGCCATGATAAGAAAAAATGTAGTTTTTAGATGGAGCAAAGATCAAAGAGGATCATTTGAGTTGATAAAGAAAGCCACTAATAATGCCCCTTCGTTAACAACTCTTGACTTTCTCAAACCATTTGTATTACTTCATTAACAACTCCTGACTTTCTCAAACCAGTTGTATTATATACTTTTTCATCTTATACTTCGTATGCTATAGTTTTTACACAGATGAACGATCAAAACATCGAAGCACCCATCTCCTTTTTCAGTTATAAATTACAGGGCGCCGAATTAAATTATTCAGCTGTAGAAAAGAATGCATTTGCAATCTTTAAAACTTTAACGCATTTCATACCTTTTCTTCTTAAAACCCATACAAAGATAGTTGTACCCTACCCTACAGTAAGAAAACTATTGATTCAAAGAGAAGTAGGGAAGAAAAGAGCTAATTGGGTAACTGCACTCCAAGAATATGATGTAGAAATCGGCCAGCTAAAATTGTCAGGGGCCAAGGTTTTTGCAGGATGTTAATAGGAGTTTTGCAGTTTCCATCAGAAGAAGATCAAGGTATTGAATTGCAAATATCAGAGGTAAGCCTCAACGGTACACAATCACAATATGTTTATTTGAAAATTTATCTTAAAAATTGATATGCTCCTATGCAGCTTAATTATAAAACAAAGAGAGCCTTAAGTTTAAAGTCAAATTAGTATGAGATAGTTGATGATGTATTGTTTAGAAAGAATTATGATTCAGTATTGTTAAGATGCTTAGAGAAACCTGAAGCTGAGAGGGTCATGCAGGAATTACATGATGGACTAGCTAGTGGACATTTTGGAGGAAATACTACTACTCATAAAATCCTGCATGCAGGATATTTTTGACCAATGATATTTAAAGATGCACATGAATATGCAAGGAAGTGAAAAACTTGTCAAACTATAGCCAGAAGAGAAAGAAAGCCAACATTCCCTTTACAACCAGTTAACATCCAACAACCATTCGTACAATGGGGATTAGATATAATTGGTGAGATTATTCCTAACTCTTCCAAGAAACATATGTACATCCTCACAGCTACTTATTACTTTACTAAGTGGGTAGAAGTTGTCCCATTAAAGATAGCTAATATGGAAAACATTGTAGATTTCATTGATCAGTACATAATTACTCGGTTTGGCTTACCTCCTGCTTTAATGTTTGACAATGCATTTTACTTTTCTGGGAATGCAATGGTAGAATTCGCTCTTAAGTGAGGTTTCAAGTTAAAATATTCAGCTAATTATTATCCTCAAGGTAATGGAATAGCAAAATCAACAAACAAAAATCTCATCATAATTATCAAAAGAACTATTGATCAAAATCATAGGAATTGGCATAAAGCATTGACATCTGCTATATGGGCAGCCATGATTACTCATAAAGCCTCTATTGGTTCTTCTCCTTTTTCTTTAGTTTATGGAAAAGAAGTTTTTCTTCCCACAAACATAGCAATACCATCTCTTGCCCTAGTACAATTTATCAATGAAAACCCTTCATCTTCTCTCCAAGCTAGATAATTTCAAATTCTCAAACTCGAAGAAGAAAGAAAAAAGGCTAAAGCAACCCACTTCCGTCACCAACAAATAGTCAAATCTTCTTTTGATATGACTTCTGCCAGTAAAAAATCCCTTGAAGTAGGTGACTTATTTCTAAAATGGGACAAGGCACATGAGGAAAAGGGTAGACATACCGAATTCCAAATACTATGGCTTGACTCTTTTCAAATTATTGAAAAAATCGGACCATCAATGTTTCTTTTACAAGATTTGTCTAGTAGGAAAGATTCTTTGCCCTTCAATGGGAAAATGTTGAAAATGTAATTTTCTTAGGAGATAACCACTTCTAGTTTTGTAATATATTTTATTTTTAGGAAAATAATGGTTAAATTAGTATTTACTCATGGCTTTTCAAAATAAGTCTTTGATAACATTTCTAATTTTTTGCTTTTATAAGAAATTTGGAGTTTAATGGAACAATTAGGACATTTTAGTACTAAAATAAACCTCATCCCTCTGGAAAAACTTGA
Organism: Pinus taeda; assembly: GCA_000404065.3. Lineage (NCBI taxonomy): Eukaryota > Viridiplantae > Streptophyta > Pinopsida > Pinales > Pinaceae > Pinus > Pinus taeda. The sequence continues at coordinate 166,840 of APFE031291531.1, forward strand.
TCTTGCTTAAAAACATTTATTTTACGAAAAAATCTTATCTTTAAAGGATATGAAGGTTTTGTTAGCAGTCAAGAAAAGAATATTTAACCTAGCAAGAACTTCTTGTAGATCAGTATCTTAAAAAACTTTATCATTATCACCCAAGACCCTTAAAAAGATCAATGGCCCACCCCATCTATTAAAATTTTCTTTTTTTTCAGAGTAATTCTAAAATATAAAAAACATAAAAGATAAAGAGTCTCATCATGAGCTTATTTACCATGTTCATAGGGAAATAATTAAAACTAATATTACCAATACTGCATATCAAAACAATGTAATAGCTAATGATATTCTTGATCAGAAGACAAGGGGTCTCATCAAGAGCTAGCTTGTTCAGTTTATTACAACCAGTGAATGGCATTGTCATCAGTAGGTTACCATGCCTAGATAATGGCTTTTAAGGGCTTACACTCAGAAGGTAAAAAAAAGAACGGACAAAGTCCAAAAGAGATTCAATTCAAACGAATATCATTTTTGAAATCTGAAAATTCATACAGATGGGATAATGGATCATTGTTGGTTTAAAGGTAACCCTGTCGAGGCTATGAACGCCTGTTGGCAGCATAGCCTCTATCTCTGATAAATGAGTATAAAACCAAAAAAATAATCTGCAGAAGGCACCTACTATATTATTTTAAACCCTATTATTAACTGATGCTAACATTTATTTTTCTATCATTTCAAGGATGAAGTAATTAAGCACACGGGCTTGAGCAAGTAATGGTAGTTCAAAAGAAATGTGTTTACCTTATAACTTATGAAATCATTATTCGTATTGTTAACACCCAAGTTGTTCCCTATGACTCCCAAGGGAATACGGCTGGGGTAACCACTAACCAATCTTTGGACTATAGCTTCTAGCCCAGTTGTAATCAGAGAGGGCTCTCTCTGTAAGATTTGTCTCTATTTTTATGGAGTTTTTAGGCTAGTTATGAGTTAAAGGTTTGTTTGCTTTGTGTTTGGTTGGGAGGATGATTTTTGATAGTTTTGAAGTGTTCTCTGTAGGTAAACTAATCCATTGGGCAATGGAGTCTGTGGCTGCTGGTTTCTTGAGATCCTGACTTGGTGCAGCTGGAATTACAGGGCCTTTATATATTTCGTGAAACAAACTGTAGATTGTGATAATGAAGTGTGAACAACTAGTGAAAAGCAGTTAAGAATTCTTCACTAAGTTGGGATGTGAGAAAGGGATGTATTCCTCAGGAGCAAAACTTGAATTCCTGAAACAATAGATCACTGTGATGATATAGTGTGAAAGGTAGCAATTAAGAATTACACTTTCATTACCATAACTGAAGAAA
>APFE031291536.1:0-40580 GCA_000404065.3 Pinus taeda
CATTTTTCCTTGCTTTTATCCTTTATTCCTGCATTACATGCACATTAGACCACAAAGAAAAATATCCAACTCTAACTCATCTCATAAACAAAATATAATCAAAAGTATGCAATAAGTTGTGAGAGTAGCTGGTTTGACTAGGCTAGGAGGTGAATTAAGGCCAATTAAGGCCCATATAATTACCCAATGATGAGGCTCATCATCACCCCGCTACTGAAAGTGTTGCTCATCCTCTGAGCAACTTAGTCAATGTCCATGTCCTTCATGGCTCTGGTAGCCTCTCTGACATCCCATGTTTCTGTTGTGGTCTCTTATTATTGTTTATATAAGCCTGCTTTCCTTTCTACTTCTTCCCACTGCCTCTTTTCCTCTTCTTATTTTCTCCTTTCTAGCATCCCTAGGAGTAGTGGTGGACTGAGTTTTAGGCCTATCCAATTGATCGTCAACCTTTGCATTGATTGCTTATACATAGGTGTCTTTTTGAGTGCCTCTCTCAACCTTTGAGGGGAGTGATATTCTCTAACCTTCAAGATGTGTGGCAGTGTTTTCCATCTCCTTTAGTAGGCATGTATATTATCATCTCTTAGCAGCCTAAATATATCATCAAAATGTGAAATTTCTTGCTCTTGGGTAGCAAGATATCTAGGTGCCAGTTGAAGATCATTTGCAATTAGATTATGGGTGTTGATTAGGGCCATGGGATTTGATTGTTCAGCTATGATGAAAAGAGGTTTATTTTGCTCTCTAGCCAATATTATTTTCATCTCTACAGCCCTTGACTTCTCATGGTTCATCGATGATGCCAAATCCATTAATTGTAGATCTCCTAGCTCTGCATTAGGATCCCAAATATTCATGCCTGTGACGGCCATGTTGTGCAAGTAAAACTCAGTGATTTTGGCCCTATCCTCTAGTGCACTTTGATCACAAAGATCAAAAAACTGCCTGCAATCCTGAAATGGCATGGTGCCCCTTTGTGATAGTGTTTTAATCTGAAATTGCAGCCATTGTTCTCTGAGGTAAAGAGCATAGGATTTAGCTAGCATCATACACTGGATGGCCTGCAAGGAGAGGCTAGCCATACATTCTAGTTGGTTTTCCTTTTCCTGCAGTTGTCCTCTCAGGGGCCTCTGGAGACACCCTAGGTGACTCCTCCTTGTGTTATTCCCATTTTGTTTCAATGCCTTCTTCCTCTCTAACAGAAGGACTAACATCATAGTTGAGGGTTTTGATGTCATCCTCTGCTGGTAAGTTTTTGAAGATTGGTGATTCTATAGGGATCCTGAGGTTTTGGAGGGAATCCTCAATGAGGATTCTAATCAAACCATGGTGAGCCAACTGTTGGGAATTCCCTTCCTTTACTTTGTTTCTGGAGTCTATGAGTGATTGCATCAAGAAATAGGGTATGTTGAGTCTTTGGTGAACTAGTGTTTCTACCCCAAATATTATTTCTTCAAGCATCCTAAAATGGTAGCCATAAACAACATTAAATTTACCCTCATGTGAGATCTATTTGATGAGTTGGTATCCTACCTCACTCCATGGGTATGGCAGACTGTCCCTTCTTACTCCATTTTTATCATTTGTGGGTTCTTCACCTTCTAAAAATAATTTCCTTTTTTTGCCACCTGACTGTCTGCTTTGTCTTCTTTTCTCCATCCAATTCCTAGGGGAAGTGTGGTGACCCTACTGATGAACTCTAGGGTGAGATCTATAGTGAGCCCTCTAACTATAACAGTGGCATGGAATCCACTAGATTTTTAGAGGACTTCTAGTTCATTTTCTTGTAAATGAGGATGGATTTTTTAGATCCTACCTCTTTAGAATGGTGGCAGTGGACAATTCTCTTGATATTCCCTCTTGAACCCCTCTCTGCCTATCCTATAGACTACCTCTGTGTATCCTGTAGAATGTGCTTGTAGGAATTCTCTTGCAGAATGATGGATCCTTGCTTCCAGTGGGTGGCCATAGTTATGAGAGCTACTTGAGTAAGGGAGTTTCAAGGAGGTGGAATGCACAAATGCATGCAAATGATGTTTTGTTTCCCTTTATACCACCTCATCATTCCCACTCCTTGTAATCAGCTCCCACGGTTGTTAAATCCATAGTTAACCACTTCTTGTCCTACTCCTCCTCTATTCTTTGAGTTGACTACAGCCATGTGTGAGAGGAAACCTTGCTTTGTATGTGATGACTGAATGTAGGTGGCCAAGTTAATTGGCCACCTTTTCACTTACAAACCAACTACCTCATAATCTTTACAACTTTTGATTTAATGATGCATATGATTGAGTGAGTGGGATACTTACCTATGGTCTCGATGCCATGCTACAGTTTTTCAAGGATCAGAGGTGTTGTGTTGTTCATTTGCTGCATGGTCATTCTTATTCCTCCTCTGTTGTCTACTGATGGTGTCTATGACTACAGATACGATGTTGTTGCTATTGTGTAGCTCTTGTATTACCACTTGGCAATGTTTGGTGTCTCCCTTAGAATTTCTTGATCATGTTGATGGATGGTGTTGTAAGGATGAAGCAATGAATGGAAAAAGGGAGTATGAGTGTGTGTGAGTGCAAGGATGATGGTAATGGATGAGGTGAGGGGTTAGACCATGTCTAGAATTTAATTTGGGGACCTAACCAACCTACTATTCAGGGGATCCTGTAGAAAACACAATCTTCACCTTAAATTGAAGCAATGAAGTAAAAAACAATGGAATTGATGGATGGATGCATGGTAAGGAGTGGAGGAGATGAATATATGTGAGGAAGGGTTCCCTTTGGATCTTCTCTTTGCTCCTTGATTGTCTTTCTCACCCACCTGCAAATAACAATTATGTCTTTTTTCTTTTTTTTCTTTTATTATTATATTTTTTTTTTTGAAAAACATCTAGGTTGCCTCAGAGAGGTTTTCACCCTAGATATCTACCCTGGGCACCTCAAGGAAGGCTTTCGCCCAGGGATCTTCTTACTCTTTTTCATTTTTTCTCATCCTTGGGCCGCCTTCGAGGTTTTCAACCGAAAGATGGGACTCAGGCGCCTCATGGAGGTTTTCACCTGAATCCTTATTCTTTTTTCTCTTTTTCAATGCCCTGATGAGGGAGGAGATGGAACTTGCTCCAACATCATCATTGTCTTATTGATATTGTCAATGAACTCTTGTTTTGATAAAGTCCTCTTGTACATTTTCAATCGGTGTCCATTAACAAGCAATGGAATGGCTTCTTCATCTATAGTTCTGATTTGCACTAAACCATTATCATGGCATCTTTCCACCATATAAGTTCCAAGACATCTTGTCCTTAGCTTGCCCTTGAAGTCTTTATACCTAGGATCATATAACAATGCCATTCTCCCTCTTGAAATTGCTTCTCCTTGATATGTTTCTCATGCCAAATCTTCCTCTGAAGTTGAACTATCTCCCAATGTAGGAGGGCCTGCATTATGAATTCATCCAAGCCATTAAAATGGAACAATCTTTCTTTCTGTGCATGACTAAGATCCAAATCTAGTTTGGCTGCCATCCTTAATGTGTTATATTCAAACTCAATGGATAGCAAAGCCTTTTTCCCATAGACCAACTCATAGGGTGTAAATCCAGTGGTGGTCTTCCATGTTGTATTATAGGCCCAGGTGGCCTCAACTAGTCTCTCTGCCAAATCCTTTCTATTGTTGCTCACTACCTTGGTTAAGATGTTCTCCATTGCCCTGTTGGTCACCTCCACTTTCCCACTAGCTTGTGCATGATAAGGAGTGGAGGTCCTATGCTTGATTTTGTGATGGCTAAGCAGTTCTTCAATCATGTTGGAGGTAAATTGGCTGCCTTGGTCTATGAATAGCTCTCTAGGGTACCCAAATTTGTAGAATAAATTATCCCTTAGGAACTCAACCACCTTCTCTTCTATTACTTCCTTAATCAGCTTAGTTTCATCCCACTTAGTCAAATAATTAGTGCACATAATAATGTACTGCTTTTGCTTTGAAGGAGGGTTGATAGGCCCAATGAAGTCCATGCCCCACTTATCAAATGGCTCGAAAGTCACTTGAGGTTGTAGGGGCATTTCATCTCTTGGAGTAGGCTTTCCCATCCTTTGGCACCGATCACACTGACTAATTTACTTTTTCACATCCTGATGAAGAGTAGGCCAATAATAGCCTGCTTGCAACACTTTGAACGTTGTCCTATTTGCTACAAAGTGAACTCCACAAGGCACATCACGACAGGTAAGAAGGATGTCAAAAACTTTCTCTTCCCTTACACACCTCCTCAAGATTTGATCTGGGCCAAGTTTGAACAGATTGCCCCCAATCCAGGTGAAGGAGGCACTTTTCCTGACTATATTGCTCTTTTCTTTGGGGGGCAAGTTTGGTGGGAACTGTGCTAATACCAAATAGTTTGCTATATCATCAAACCATGGGGAGAGAACTGAAATAGCAAACAAATGCTCATCTAGTAACTGTTCATCCAACATTCCTTCTTCACCTGCAGGCAGATTCATCCTAGATAGAAAGTCTGCAACAACATTTTCCTTACCAGGCTTATCAACAATAGTTAGATCAAAGTGTTGTAATAAAAACAACCATCTTATAATTCTAGCATTCACATCTGGTTTGTTCATTAAATATTTGATTGCAGCATTATCAGTATGCACAAATGTTTGATAGCCTGTAATGTAACACCTATATTTGTTTAATGAATGCAGAACAGCCACGAGTTCCTTTTCGATCATAGTATAGTTTAGCTCAGCCTTTGATAGGTTCTTACTAATAAAATAGATGGCATAGGGCAATTTCTCCTCTTCCTGACCTAAGGCTACTCCTATGGCTTTGTGTGAGGCATCAACATGAATATGAAAAGGGAGGGCCTAGTTTGGGCCTCTAAGGATTGGTACAGTGGTTAACTTAGCCTTTATAATGTCTAAGGCCTCTTGACAGCTCTTTGACCATATAAACTCATAATCTTTGGCCAACAACCCAAACAAAGGAGAGGCCAACTTGCTAAAGTCCTTTATGAACCTTTGGTAGTATCCATCTAATCCTAAGAAACTCCTAACATCTCTCTGCTTTTGTGGAGATGGGACCCTTTGGATGATTACTATTTTGTTTAGGTCCACCTGCAATCCTTGCTGAGATATTGAATGACCTAGCACAGTCCCTTCAATCATTAAGAATTCACACTTTTCTGGATTGAGAGACAGGTTCATTTCAATTCATTTGTGCAATACTTTGCTTAGGTTAGTCAAGGCTTCTTGAAAATCACAGCCATAAGGTGTAAAGTCATCCATATAGATTTCCACAGCATCATGTACTAATTCATCAAAAATACTCAAGACTTCTCTCTAGGAAGTGGCAAGAGAATTGCATAGGCCAAAAGGAAGGACCCTATAGGTGAAAGTACCCCAAGGACAGGTGAATGTGGTCTTATCTTGGTCTTCTAGGCAGATTTGGATTTGGTTGTACCCACTGAATCCATCTAGGAAGGAAAAAAACTTCTTCCCTACCAGGCCATCTAGCACTTGGTCAATGAAGGGTATGGAAAAATGATCCTTCTTTGTGGATTTTTTCAACTCCCTATAATCAACACAAATCCTCCACTTACCATTTTTCTTGGGAACTAACACTAAAGGAGAGACCCACTCACTGTTTGAGAGAGGGTAAATGAATCCTGCATCTAGCAGTTTTTGCAATTCTTCTTTGACTATGTCTTTAGGAGTTGGATTCATCCTCCTTTGTAGTTGTCTGACTAGATTGCAACCTTCTTTGATGTATATGTGGTGAGTACATACTGAGGGGTGTACTCCCTTCATTTCCTTATAACTCCAAGCGAAGGCTTCAGGGTTTTCTCTCAACATGTTGCATAGATTTTCCTCTTCTAAATCAGAAAGAGATGGATTAATTTTCAAAGTTTTCTCTGGGCCAAATTCTATGGTTTTGACATGGAGTGGGTTGGAATTGACCAAGCATAAGTCAATTGGATGATTGTTCTTGGACTTTGGAGCAGGTGTTCAATTAAGTCATCCTCATCTTGTTGTCCTCCTCCTATGGTTACTTCCAAAGCATAAAGTTGGGCAGAATAAACCTCATCTTCTTCCTCCTCCTCCAACCATAAAGGTAAATCATGCTCTAGGGTAGGTTGAGAAGGAGGGTATAGGACTAACTATTTGGACATATTCCCATTCTTGATGGTCATATTCCCAGCTTTTCAACTAATGTAAGCATCAGTTGTGGCCAACCATGGTCTCCCAAGGATCAGAGGGTAACTAGTAAGCTCAGCCTTAGGATGGAGAACTAAGAAATCTACAGGGTACTCCCAGGAGTCAATCGAGACCATCACATCCTCCAAAATTCCCTCAAGGGTGACTGTGGAACAGTTTGCAAGTTGCAGAACTATTGTGGTCTTCCTTAATGACCCTTGGAAGTTGAGCTTGAGCATGGTGTCCTTGGTCATCACATTAATGGCATCCCCAAGATCAATCAGAGTGTGTGGGACAATGGTGTCATTGATGTGCACATCTACTACAGGGCTTCCAGGGTCCAAATATATTGGACATATTACCTGCCCCAGCATTAAGTTAGACAACTGCGCAATGACATTAATGGTAGGGGCATCCCTTTTTCTTCTTCCTAGATGCTTGAAGCACTTCTCCTTAATAAAATTATTGTAAATGGGAACATCCTTGATTGCCTAGAGAAGGGGGTATATTTACACATAGATTTTTCAATTCTCCTAGAAGTTCAGTTTCTTTTGGGGTAGGCTGCAGTGGTAGGGCTAATCTCTCAAGAAAGGGTGGATTTATTTTAAGGTTTCTTTCCTCCCTTTCTTCCTCAACCTCCCTATATGAAGAGGGAGGTTGGTTATCAAGTAAAACTCTCCCAGATCTTAGGTTGATCTCTTGGATTTCTACAGCATAAGCTGGGTCTGATGTCGTTCCCCTATATACTTGTTGAGCCTACCTATTGTTTGGGTTTGGATTTGGTTAGGTAGGTATCTGGGGTTTCTTGGGTGGAGCAAAGTGCAGGAGTTATGGTTGGGTGGGTGGTGGAGGCAATAGGGCTGGAACATTGTTGAATTGGGGCCTCCACCCCTGGAGTGGGTATGCCACTGATGTTGTGGCTGAACATAAGGTTGCAATGACTAGCTGGCTGGCTGGAAATGATACTGAGATGCATAGGTCCAAGGAGGGGGTGTAGACCAGGAAGGATGATCATGGGGTCCCCAATAAGGTATAGTTGTGGTTTGGTTGGGGTTTTAATATGCATGGGATGACCCTTGCATACCCTGTTGGTATGGTCTAGGCCCAAGAGGTCTCCTTTGGTTGATGTAGAAAAGCTGCTAAGTGACCCCTTCATCTCCTTGATATAAAGATTTCAGTCCAGGTAAATAAGGGCACTTTTCTGTGGAGTGGTTTTCTTCACAGTCTGAGCAAATCTTAATACAATTTAATGGACATTCGTTCCTAGGATGCCTCCTGGTGCATCTAGGACAAAAGATGGCCAGGGCTCTTTCTGCTTCCTCTTGCTTCCTTTTGATGTTCATGTTGTCCAATTGCAAGGAAAGGGTTTGCAGCATATCACTTTTGAAATCTTCCAACATATTTCCAATTTCACCCTTGATGGATGAGTTGGAGGATGATGTATTGGCCATAGGTTGACTACCCCTACTCTTTTTCCTGGTTGCTCTAGAATGGTTTCTAAAGGCAGTCTTAATATCCTCATAGGGTAATTGGTAGATAGCTCCTTATGCTATCATATGTAAGGTATCCAGAAGATCCTCCCTTACTCCTCTAAGCAGGACCATCTTTAGTGACTCAGGGTCAAGTGTGCACCTAGCCCTTTTGTATATGAGCTGGAATATTTCTTCATAGTCTTCTAAGGATTCATCCTGGCCTATGGTCATCCTAAAAAATCTTCTTTAGTATCCTTTGACTTACAGTAGTCCCTATATTTGTTGTTAAAATCCTGTTGCAACTGAGCCCAATTTGTGATGTTATCTCTAGGCAAACACATGAACCAGCGCAATGTTGCATCCTTGAGGGTAGATGGAAACAATTTTAAATTTTGCTCATCATCTATATAGTCATAGGTTCGGAATATAACAACAAACTCAAATAGGAAAGTGTCAGGGTCCTCTGTGGTAAGGCCATGGAAATGAGGTAGAGTAGAGGGGCTTATATTCTTCATCTTAGTGTCCCCATTGATCTCCCCGATGGGGAAGGCACCCTCAATTCTCTCTCTATTTCCTCTATCATTTCGGTTTTCAGTTGTGGGTTCAGTAGGAATGGGTTCTTCCTCTTCTTCTTCCCTTGTAGGTTCCTCAAATATGTAAGGTTTCTCACCTAAAGGGTCTTCCAATTCACCGTCACTGAAGAAGAGAGAAGGTTGACTGTTGGATGTAGTGGGGGTATTTGATGAGAATTTCCTTGAATTGTCCCTATTCCTATGAGGCATGAAAGGAAATGTTTTTGGGTTGGTTTTTGTAAGATTTTTTTTTTTTTTTTTTAAGCTAGAAAGTACTCTGCAGAAAAGAAATTTCTAATTGAATAAAAAACCACTAACAAGAAAAACTACTTGCTAATTTGAAATTCTACTTGCAGAATGAAATTGTTGATTGAAGGAAGACTACTGACAGAAAAAGACTATTTGCTGAATTGAAATTCTACTTGCAGAATGAAAAGGAAACCAGATAATGACAAATGAAAGAAAGGAAGTTACTAACAAAGAAACTACTTGCTGAATTGAAATTCTATTTGCAGAATGGAAAGGAAAGTAGATAATGACAACTGAAAGGAAGGAAGAAACTAGATTAATTTTGCATAAATAAACTAATGGAAGAAAATTGGAGACTATAAATAGAAGAAAGTAGTAATCACATTCCACTTAGACACCTCCTCGGCAACGGCGCCAAAAAGTGATGAGCCTAGGTATTGCAACAAGAATGCTGCAACTCCTAGGGCTACCAGCTTTACTTATCAACCCGGGGTTCATACAAACTTGGAGGTGACAGTGCTATATGCACAAGTAGAAATGAAGGTCTTGCCTGTTGTCACTATTCATCTGGCAAGAGATCCCAGGGCTTCCAAGCCAGACTTCTATAGGGTCAAAAAAAACTTTATTCTTTAATGGAATAAGAGCAAATCTATTCTAAGAATGAGCTGCTCTACTACAATAATGAAGAAAACAACATGTAATGCTAACTCACACCATAACCTAACTAACCATATAAACAGCTATGCTAAATAGAATTGCTAAATCAGCACTAACCTAATGCTGCTATCTAAGTTGCAGAGGTAAAAAGCATTAAACTATACTAAGGTGTAAGCAAATGAATTAAACTAAATCTGTTTTCAAGTGGAAGAGCAGTCGAAGATCGAAATTGGTGAAAGGAGGACGTAAGGACGCAGTATTGCATAGGGACCGTTGGATCGATCAATGATCAAAAGATGGACGGTGGAGATCTTATCGCGAGGGCTTAAGCAAATAGATGGATGAACAGGATTAACAAACAGGATAAACAGCAGAGATCTTATCACGGGCAATTTAGTGAATAGGTGAATGAACAGGTTAACAAAGTAGATGAACGGAGGAGATCGTATCGTGAGGAATTAACTGAATGGATGGATGAAAAGGGTAATGAAGCAGATGAACTGCGAAGATCTTATCGTGAGGAATTAAGTGAATGGATGGATGAACAGGGTTAACAAGAGATGAATGGCAAAGATATTGTCGCAGAGATTAATTCAAGAGATGGATGAACAACATTAATCGAAGGATGGATGGTGGAGATCGTATCATGGGAAGAAAACGTGCGGAAATGATGGAGCAGGTTTCGAAGGCGGTAAGTAGTTTCTCACACACCCTTAAAGTTATAAGCTATATTTTGAAATTTCACGCGATTACCCTAATTGCGCGACATGTAGCACGAGAAAACCACTTTTCTCCCGTGCTCTCAAGTGGATAACAGTCATGCAAGAATCCATGCGAGATTGCACGATGGTCGTTGGATCAGGCGAGGCTGATCAACGGTGGAGATTGGCCAAGCTAGTTAGCGATCGAGTGACACGATAGTCGTCAGATCAGGCGAGGCAGATCAATGGTGTGGATTTAAAGTGCATAAAGTGTTAAGGTGACGTGATAGCCATCAGATCAAGCGAAGTAGATCGACGGTGGGGATTTAAAGCGCATAAAGTAGGTGGAAGACTTCACGCGAGGTGGCAGTTGGATAAACTAATGAATCAGATGGTGATTGGGCAGGTTTTTTGTGGATCAGACGGTAAGGGGATTATGCATGAAGAACGTGCTAAAGGAGGTTTCAATGAAAACGAAAGAAAAACCAATGAGGGTGAACAAGTAACTGCATCAAACGACAAACTCCATAGCTCATGCGAGAACTAGAATCCTATGTTTTTGGGGTTGTTGAAAGATCTCTTCCTCAAGTCATGGTCCCAGAGGGAGGAGGTGAGGCCGAGACACCTTCGGACAACCTTATGGTGATATTTTTTTCCTAGCTAACATGTGAACTGAAAGAAGGCACAAATGGAAGTAAACTAAAGCACAATCGATCTACTCTACACTACTATTAGCGGAATGCAGCTACTTAAGCAAATAAATAGAAAAACATGAATCATCTATGTTATACTGGTGTAATGGAAATGCAGCTACTTAAGAAAATGAACAGAACCAGAAATCTATGCTAGCATGCATGTACAATAAAGAGGAGCTTTGGTTGCTCGAGTTGGGCCCTAACCCAAGCGCTTCAGCCCTCTGAGTTAACTCAGTGCTGGCTCAAAATAGGACTCATCTTTATTATAAAAACCATGGATTACATAACAAATTGTCACAAGTCTTACAGCTCAGAAATAAAGTAGAGCTTTACAATAAGAATCTAAATCCTATTGAGGTCCTAAGCCTATCTACTTATACATCTGAAGTCTCCAATGACTTCCTTCCCATTAGGGAGGCTTGGCTCCCCACTCAAGATAAACTGGTTTCTGTCACTTTCACTTGCTTAGCTGTCTTTTAGTCTTCATGATTTGGTTGTTTGCACTCCGAGCTGATGGAGGAATATTCGAATGGAGGGGTAGTAAATGAGGAGTGTTTCCCTCCTATAATTCATCTCCCTTGTCCCATTCGAGTTTTTAGCAAGGTCTTTGCCACAGTTCCTTTCTTTTATCCTTTATTCCTGCATTTTCCTTGCTTTTATCCTTTATTCTTGTATTACATGCACATTAGACCACAAAGCAAAATATCCAACTCTAACTCATCTCATAAACAAAATATAGTCAAAAGTATGCAATAAGTTGTGAGAATAGTTGGTTTGACTAAGCTAAGAGGTGAATTAAGGCCAATTAAGGCCCATATAATTACCCAATATAATTACCCAATGATGAGGCTAATCAGTAAAGCTGACAAAGTTGCTTCAGAAACTTTAGAAAATATTTACTAGCCCCAACAATTTATTTTCACAGTGTCCCAGTTAAATGGTCGAATTGAACAACTTCTTAGCTAAAATGAGCAACTCAGGGTTACCTGTAGGTTAAATGAAATGATTAGGCAACAAAATTATGCCAAATTAGTCAAAAAATCACAGGTCTCTAATGTCGAAATTGTAATAAAATTGTAAAGGTTAAGCTCATAATTTCTCCACAAATTCAAGTTGCTATATAAAGATTTATGTTAATATATTTCGATTGATTGACGTACGATTTTGTTTGATGTCTCTTTTTGCTAAATTTAGAAGGGTGTTATAGAATCGAAGATTTTGTAATTATTTTTCGATTAAGTCTTGTTGTAACTTTTTTTATATAATTGGTTACAGGTGATTTTATCAGTTATATGTGTTATCTCCATGATCTTAGGATAGACATGCCTAAGTTACCTTCATTCCGTGAAGTTATCAAGGATCTTTTCTCAGTTATTCAGTTGATTTTTTGTTATATGTTAACTAGCCAAAGTGCCTGAAAAAATACTTGTTACTATTTTTGTAAGAAGACAGTTTTTTATTATTATCGTTTGTTGGAAATATCATTATATAAACTCCTCATTTTGGAGAGAGGAGGGATCCTCAAAGAGTGAGAGAGTAATATAGTTTCTGAATAGAGTGATGTTGTTAACATTGACTGTGGAATTAATTTCCAATACAAGTTTTTGATGTGGTTTGATTCCATCTACTTCTTGTTTTACATTGTCTCCATGGTCAAGACTTGATTTTGTTATATCTTTTGATTAGCGAAATATTACATTTTTTTCTTGGTGATATTATTCTCAAGTAAACAATTGTCTGAATTGCCTTCCTCATTTGACCCTTCTATACATATTCAGATTTGTAATACCACTTTAAACAAATCAATTATTCTTCTTTAGAAATTTGTATTCTAGGAAGAATAGTTTGATTGTTGATCTTGAATTACTTAGACTGTGATCGAGTTAATTTAACATCAGTTATTTACATGAATATGTTGTAGTGTTATTTCAATAAATGATAACTTTTCTTTTATCTTGATACTAAGTCGGTTTTTGATTGGTTTGATTCATCAATTATTGAGGAAAGTATGAGAATCATTTTACAAGCTATCATTGCTATCATTGATTCGTGTTCCTCTTTCATTTAAAAAAAAAAACTTGGCCAAGCATATCTTAAAGTATAGGGAAAATAGTTATATTTATTTCTTTCCTTGTTCTAAAGTAAATGTGTAGAGGAAAATAGAGTTATATCGTGTTAAGCCTATAGGACGAGTCTCTTGCATTGTTACAGCTTCACGTTCTTCCTTTAATTTCGTTAAGGAAAGGGATAAATAAATTTATGTTTTACTTTATTAGGAATAATACCTTATTCTTTTTAAGGGAGAATTATTTATCTTTTTCTAAATCATTTTCTCTCTCTAAAGCTAGTTTCATTCTTGTTCTAACTCTATTTATTTATTGTATTATATCATTGTAAATTGTTATAATATATTTTGACTTTGTAACAGTAAGATAATCATTTATTTTTCTTGTATATGTTATATAGGTTAGAGATTTTCTAATCTTTGTTAATTTAGATTAACTGAGTTTATTTTAACTTTGCTTCCTTTAACATAACGTAATATACTCAGGAATTATATAAAATAGTGTATGAAAAATGTAGGTATAGTTAAGTTTAGGTTAGCCTTTCTCTGTTTCTCTTCTTCGTAAGAGAAGGAGGTCGAAGGCCAACAGAGCCTTAAAACCTGTAGATAAAAACCATCCTAAACATCTTTGGTTGTGTGAAGAGCCTTGGTATGGGTCGTTTATCCTTTGTTGACATAGGTGTGCTAAAACCCGCATCAACAAAATGGCACTAGAGGGAGGGAAAATCTTACTGTAAATGGAAAAATGTAGTAGTAAAAATCAAACTGTTAGGACCCCAATTGTCACTAGGAGTCATACCAACCCTCCCCATACTAAGACTTCTCAAAATCTCAGTCATCAACTGAAGAAACGAACATTGAATGAAACACTTTGACTCATTCTTATTCCCAAACTGAAATTGAGCAAGTTCTACAAAGATAACATGAAATTATTTCTAGAATGTGGGAAAGGATTGAGCAAAATTATTCTTTGTGAAGAAGTTTTTCTCCTCGCCTTGTTACACCTCTCAATTTGAATTTGCAAGAGCCTTCATTGATAGAACCACATGTTTCTTCCACACAAACTACTAGTTCAATCAACGATAGGCTACAATATATTCTTACTGGAACACTAGTTGACTTATCTGAAATACCTCATAGAGAACCAAAATTATTTGGAGGATCTGATTCTCAACCATCTCCACCTAGTTCACCCTCATCCTCGAGATAATATAGTGAAGGAAGTTCATTTGAGTCAAAAGATTCACCAAGGATGGTTGATAATTATGATGACCATGAGAATGACCAAAACAATCTTGCAAGCCCCTAGTTAAATCAGGACATTGTTGTTGTACCAAGTGTACAACATCCCCTACTAAGAAATCCACATAAATTTTTGCCCAAATATGATCTTGATTCCAAAACCCTTGTTGAAAATTGTATAAAAGCATTTATGCTTCTTGTTTGGTAGAAAAATGTACTTCATGAAGATGTTGTTTGTCGATTGTTCTCATACACCTTTGATGGTAAGGCCACTACATGGTATTTTTCCTAGCCTCCTCGAAGCATAACTTCGTGGGCTCAATTTGAAACATCCTCCTTGGAAAAAATCGATGATGATAAGAAAATAGAAGTATTGGTTGATGAGTTTTCCAATATGAAAATGAAAAATAAGGAGATGGTTATATATTTTAATGTTATTCCTTTTTCTTTAAAAACAAAATTTCGGTTCAGTCTCTACCTCCACATAAACTTATTGTTGCTTACTACATTAAGGCTCATCATCATGAAATAGTTATGTGTATTAAGAGGTCTCAAAAGGACACTCTACCACTAGATTTTGAAGAGGCCTTATCTGTGGAAAAGGACATCCTCAGCATAAAAATAATCTTTGATAAACAACCAGATGTTGCTTCTACCTTTGGTAAGAAAGCATAAAATTCTAAGCATTCCACCAATAAGAAAGACCAATCCTCCTTAGATTCAGAAAGTCTTAAAAAGGTCATTAATAAATTATCAGATGAAATAATTGATCTTAAGAAAGGAAAATCCGAAAGGTCATCCAACAGGGGAAACTTTAAACGACCTTTTAGGAGACCACCCACTAATAAACCCCCTCCCCTAAATGAAGGCCTAAATATTGAGGGATTGGAGAATATTTTGAAAGACTTAACATTTGAATATGATTCAAACCCTAATAACAGTGAGGAAAAAGATGAAGAATCTAACTCTGAAGATAAGGACGAATTCCAACCTCTTGATTTTTCACTCAATGTTTATGAGGAATATTTTGGTTATGTCTGTGCATACACACAAAGTAAAACCTTAGCTGAAAAATAGACCCAGCCTCCACCCAATAAAGACATTGAAAAATAAACACCCAACACTCAAATCTACACTTCCAGGAATAGAGTATGATCCGATAGATGATCTCAAAAATATCAAAGCTAATACATCCTTATACGAACTCTGTAAGATTCCCATAATTCACAACATATTGTTGACTTAAAGGCCCCTATATCCAAGGATATATGTTCTTACATTAAATCAGTTCTCGAAATGTTATAATTTTGAAACATCATGCAGATGATCCTTCTTTTCAGAAACCAAAAAAAAAAAAACAAACAAACAAACAAACAAAAACAAAAACAAAAAACCTCCCCCATTTTTTTTGGACCTTGCAAATTTTTAATAAAAACATTCATAGTTGTATGATTGACACTAGAGCATCCTCAAATGTGATGCCATTATCTGTTTGTAAAAAGATAAGTGCTCAAATGAAACCATCAAACATAAGAATTGTACAATTAGATAGGTATTTTGTCAAGGTTGTTGGTGAATACTAGAGTTCATCAAATAATTGAGATTGTGATAGTAGATAACCCTGAAGTCTATGGATTATTTCTTAGAAGAGATTGGTTGCAACATTTGAAAGGATTCATGGACACTGACCTGACTGAGTTATGATTGCCCTGGAAAGGGGAACCTGATCAAATTAGAATTAATAAGGAACCCTCTATGAAGCATACAATTGTTAATCTCAATGATACCAATGAACCACTAAAACTAAGTGATTTTTCAGCCATTGACTTTCTATGGTAACTTTACTATTGATTTTTCTACAGTTTCAAATTTAGAACAAAAATCAGACTTAGAGAAAGTAAAAACTATTGTTACTTATGATCACAAAATTATTGATATCAATAATATGTCTAATTCTAATGACTCTCAGGTCTGATCACTTTATTTTGATGGCTTTAAATCAAAGGAAGGAGCTGGTGCAGGTTGTGTGCTTATTGATTCAAAAGGTAATAATATTTTCATTGCTTGTTAACTTGAGTTTCAATGCACTAACAATGTTACAGAATACAAAGCATTGATTCAAGGATTACGTAAAACTATCGACTTGCAAGTTAAGTTTCTAAAAGTTTATGGAGATTCTGAGATAATCGTTAGATAAGTAAATAACTCAATACATTTCCTTTCAGCTCATTTGAAGGCTTATCAACATGAGGTATGGGATTTTATTTCAAAATTTTTAGCTATTAATATTGAATCTGTACCTAAACTTGCTAATGAGGAAGTTGATATATTGGCTAATGTTGTATCAAGATTAATTCCTGAAGATAATTTTAAGCCTAATGAATTTTTTGTTGAATTAATCTGTAGACCTTTTCCATGTATTTGTTGATGACAGACAGATAATCAATTTTTTGTGTATGGAGGGCACTTTCAAAGATTCAATTATTAATGAGTTCACACATGAATAGAACCTATAAGACTTTTCACAGAACAATAAACAATGGTTGTTTGATGAGCTTCTTAAGATGTTAAAACTGATACCTAGGTATGTTGTAAGGTTAGAGCATCTTTATGATTTACATAATAGATCCAAAAAAGTAAATTGTAAAACTAATAGTTATTTCATGCCAACTTAAGTCATAAAACTAGGAACCAAGGAAAACCCTCAATGTGTGAATTTAGGAGTCAAATATTCACCTAAAGAAAGGGTTGATTTTATTAACCTATTCACGCAATACAAAGATTTATTTGCTTGGACATATGATTATCTCAAGACTTTTGACCGGAACACTATGCAACACATTATTCCTATAAAACCCCAGACTAAAACCTTTCAACAAAATCTTCGAAAAATGCACCCAAATCTTGATTCAATAGTAAAACAAGAGCTAAACAAAATCCTAGAAGCTAAGAGTATTTTTCTGATGCGGCACACATAGTGAGTCACTAATCTAATTCCTATTAGGAAGAAGAACGATGACATCTAATTTTGCGTAGACTTTAGAAACTTAAGTCAAGCCTCTAAAAAAGACCACTACCCAGTTTCACCCATGGAACAAATTTGTCAGTGTGTCTCAGGTTCTGAGATTTCGTCCTTTCTAGATGGTTTCTCAGGATATAACCAAATCATGTTCAATCCTACCGCTCAACTGAAAATCGCCTTTAGGACTCCATGGGGTAATTTTGCATATAAGAAGATGCCCTTTGGACTCATTAATGTTGGGGAAACATTCTAGTGAGCAATGAAAATAGCCTTTATAGGGCTTATTAACGAATATGTAGTCATATACGTAAATGATGTCACTGCGTTTTCTAAATGAAGGTCAGACTACCTGCAACATTTAAAGAGTGTGTTTGAAAGATGTAGGAAATTAGGAATCTCCCTAAATCCTAAAAAATGGATTTGTGCAGTCACTGAAGGCAAACTTTTAAGGTGTATTGTCTCAAATAATAGTGTTATAATTGATCTTGAAAGGACACAAGTATAAAATCTTTGACTCCTCCTAATTGTAAAAATTCAATGTAATATTTTATGGGAAAATTAACTTCGGAAGATGTTTCATCCAAATCTTTTTATAGATTGCCAAACCTCTTCAAGATTTGATCAAGAAGATTGTTGTCTTCAAATGGGAAGAACCTCAAAAACAAGCTTTCGACACCATTAAACAAGTTATTGCAAAAGCACCTACTCTTATCAGCCCTAATTTTTCTAAGGAGTTCCTTTTTTACACTTTTGCTTTGGATTCACCCTACGATGTTGTGCTTACACAAAAGGCTGATCAAAACACAAAAATTCTTGTTGCATTCACGAATTCCTCTTTTAAAAGAGCATAATTGAATTACGCGCCAGTTGAAAAACAAACAGTTGCAGTTTATAAAGCAATTAAACATTTTAGTTTCTACCTTCTTGAATCTAGGAAAAAAGTAATTGTACCCTACCTTGTAGTTAGGAACTTGTTTTTTCAAAAGGAACTTGGGGAAAAAAGGGCTCATTGGATGAATGCCTTGCAATAATTTGACCTTGAAATTAAAATTGCTCAAATAATAAAAGGTCAGGGTCTTTGCAAGTTTATTGTTGAATATATTTCTTCCTTTGATGACTATCACATTAGTCATGATGACCACTCTCTTGACAATAAAGTTTCTTTTATGTAGAATGAAGCTTTGTGTAACTATTATGATTATGACTCTTGGTACTCAGACATAAGATTCTTTTTGAAAAATGGTACAGCCCCTTCTCATCTTAATTCAACCCAACGAAGGGCATTATGATTGAAATCAATTCCATATCAATTTATTGATAATGTTCTTTTTAGGAGAAATTATGATGGGGTTTTACTTCATTATCTTCAAGAGGAGGGTGCCTCTAAAATTCTCAATGAACTTCATTCAAGATCTGTTGGTGGCCACTTTGGTGGTGATACCACTTCTCACAAGGTATTAAAGGAAGGTTATTATTGGCTAACCTTGTTCAAATATGCCCATTCCTTAAAGAGGAAGTGTGTGACTTGCCAAAACATTGTTGGCAGGTTAAGTAAGTCTGCTTTTCCCTTACAACTAGTTTCTATTGAGGCCCCATTTCAACAATGGGGCTTGGACATCATTGGACCTGTTAATATGCCTTCAACCCAATAACACAAATGTATCATTACAA
Organism: Pinus taeda; assembly: GCA_000404065.3. Classification (NCBI taxonomy): domain Eukaryota; kingdom Viridiplantae; phylum Streptophyta; class Pinopsida; order Pinales; family Pinaceae; genus Pinus; species Pinus taeda. The sequence continues at coordinate 18,540 of APFE031291536.1, forward strand.
CAACTGACTATTTTACAAGATGGGTTGAAGCAGCACCTATGTGTGTAGTAAATGCTAACCAGGTTGTTAATTTTCTTGAAACTCATATCATCACATGTTTTGGTGTCCCTCGATCTCTGGTCTTTGACAATGAAACATATTTTTCATCGCATGAATTACACGCATATTCCATTGAAAAAGGAATTGATATCAAATGTTCAACAAATTATTACCTACAAGGGAATGGCCTTGTTGAATCCTCAAATAAGAATCTACTCAAAATTCTGAAAAGAATTGTATCATAGAATCAAAGAAATTGGCATACTGCATTATTTAGTGCATTGTGGGTGGATAGGGTTACCCAAAAGATGTCATTGGTAACTCTCCTTTATTTCTGGTTTATAGCAGAGAAGTTATTTTACACCCTCCCCCACCCCACATATTTTTCTTCCATCTCTTAAGTTGTCCCAAAGTGTACAGGAAATTAAATCATCAACCATGGAAAATAGGATTAATGAATTATTAAGGCTAGAAGAAGAGAGGCATAAGGACAAAACTAAATTTGATCAACATCAAAAGTTGGTTAAATGTTGATTTGATAATAAATCCTCTTCTAATAGAAACTTTGAGGTTGGTGATATGGTTTTAAAGTGGGATAAGTCACACAAAGATAAGGGATAGCATACCAAGTTCTAGAAGTTATGGTTGGGACCTTTCACTATTACAGAAAATTTAGGACCCAGAACATTTCGATTGCAGAACTTGGAGGGTCAATCTCAGTCACTCACTGTCAATGGCTTGCTTTTGAAGAAATATTTTGCATAATCTTTATATGAGACGCCTATACATATTTCTTTTGTTTTTTGTGCATTTATTTTCCTTATTTTTGAGTGTGTTGTTTTATTTTCTCCACTCCACAATGAATCTGTCTGGAACTTTTTTCAAATTCATTAGTTGTGACATTGTTACATGTATTAGCCATTGAAATGTTTCTTTCAACTTCTTTTTATCCCTAAACTTTTAGATTTGCTCCAATCTAATTACAGGAACATTTCTTGAAGTTTTTTTTTGTTCATACGAGATTTATGTTTCAAGATCATCATATTTTTTTAACAACTATATCTATGTAAAACCAGGAACTAAAAAAAAAAACTTCTTACGACATCCCTTCTCTTAAGGAAGAGAAATATCCCTCCCCATTTGTTGAATGTTGTTAATATTTTTTCGAGTGTAATTCAAAAATATAAAATTATTAATTGGAATATAGGAGGTCTCATTACGAACCGTCCTACCATGATCATAGGTCTTAACGGGTGTGACATTACCATATCTAGTCACCATGCTCGGGTAATGGCTTCTAGTCGAGTGATTATAAGATACGAGGTCTCATTGCGAGCCAGTGTGTTCACACCTATTAGGTCCTATGAATGGCAATGTCATTTCTAGGTCACCAAGATTAGACATTGGCTTTCGATTGATGATTGACTCTGAATTAATTTTGAATTGATGGGATATTGGTGCGTTCGGGGTTAAATGGTAACCTTGCCAAGGCTATGGATGTTTGTTGGCAGCAGTGGCTCTACTTGTGGTATTGAAGTGAACTATTTTACTAGTTTTTATCCTAGATGTTGTTCATCATTTCTATTTATTTCAGCTTGAGTTCCTTCTGAATATATACATATGTTAAACTAGTTTTTCTTATATCCTATAACTGATTGTTGTTCATTTTCATTTGCAGATTGAATTGAAAGAAATTGACCTTGAGTGCATGACATGTAACTTTGATTATGGCTGATTTTTTTTCATGAATTTCAAGTAGAGATAACAGGTCTGACCGAATAAGCCATCAATTGTTGGCATTCCAACCACCTCCTCTCTCAATCAATGCTTGATGAGATGGGCCCCTCTGTACTTTTCTTTCCTTATACCTTTTTTTAATTTGGTTTGGTTTGATTATATATATTGTATATTCATCTTTAGTTTCTAAAAGTTGTGGGGTTTACCTATGATAATTGGTTAATTCTTTGTATAATTTTCTTTGGTAATTGTCTCGCTTACCTCTCTTTCTTTGCATGGAGCTCAAAGACTCTTGACATTGTCATAGCAACAGAAATATCTATCAAAGGGCTATTATTATAGTTTTTCTTTTGAACATTTGCATAAAAAGGAAAAGAAAAAGGTCGTTACAAAATTTGAGTTTTGTAGCAGCCTTAACTTCAAAACTTATCAATTTCTTTTAATATTCAAATATTATGCTTGATTTGAATGCATGAAATATTTAATTTGTCCCTAGGTTTGGTACCTTGATAGATCATGGTTATTGATTTTTATTCTAATGTTTGGATTCTACCTATTGATTCATGATTTTCAACCTTGATTTTATTATTGGAACCTAGCTTATGACCTTAGTCTTGGGATAAAACACCTCAAATGTTCTCGATCCCCAACTTAATTATTTACGTTATGGTGGGTTTATAGATATTGTTGTGATTATCTGTCAAAAGGATTGATTGTCCTAATCCCCTCCATCTGTATTGATCCAATGGTAGCCCCTATTTAGACCTATCATCATTGTACTTCACAACAATCTCCCGTGATTATTCATACCTCGATTATGGATTTTCCATGATTCAATCCTCCTTGACCCTGTTATTCTCCTCTATTTTTCCATGTAGAGGGTCTTAGTTAGGGTTTTAAGGGTTTTACTTGGTTGCATGCCTCTTTGCTAGTTTTGGATTTTCTTATTCCCATTTCACATTTATGTCACAGGTTACCCAAACAAAGGTGGTTGGCACGAATTTTCTTGAGGTTTATGATGAGTGTGCAGAACCCTTTCAAACCGTTTGGTGGTTTGAGTTCCTACATCTTTTTAGCGCTTCTTTTGCTACTTCATTTGATGGTCATAAAGCCAAAGTGGGAGGTCTGGAGATGATAGTCGATCTTGATTTCATTATCGAAGCCACTCATATCTTGGTCAACGGTGAAATTTGGCCTAAGAACTAAAGGGTTTCTAATATCCCTTGGAGATAGTTATTGGTAAAGAAAGGGTATACGTATAGCATCAAAGGTATGCTCGTTTCCTATCTAAAAACCTAATATTTTTTTAATTTTGAGAATATATGTTACTTTTGAAGGTCATGATAGCCTGGTTTTTCTCTACCACATACGACTGTTAATGGTTTTTTTTTTTTTTTTTTAATTTGAATTTTGCACATTTCTTATATAGGATATTGGTTTAGATGTCTTTGATTTATCAAAAGCGACAGTCGAATTTTGAACGGTCTCTTATCCACCATAGTTTGATTGCCATCTCAGTTAAACACCAATTGGGTACATTGGTACAGGAATGGGAAAAAAATTGAGTGAAATTGTTTTGTTAAAACCTTCACTCCCACAAAAATTGGTCCCCAAGTGTTCTATGAAAATACTTCATCATCTCATGTGCACAATGGTGTGCATCTAAATCCTTCTCTTTCAAAAGAAGACAGATCTTTACAACTTTGTTTGATGTCTCTTTTTCTAAATTTAAAAGGGGGTTACATAATCGAAGATTTTTTAATAATCCTCTTTTCATATTAAGTCGTCTTGTAATTTTTTTTTTTATATAATTGGTTACATGTAATTTTGTCGATTAGATGTGTTATCTACGTGATCTTGGAATAGACATGCTCAGGTTGCCTTCAGTTTGTGAAGATGTTAGCAAGGATATTTTCTCAGTTATTCAACTAATTTTTTGTTATCTCTTGTTTAACCATAAGGCCTGAAGATGATACTTGTTACTATTTTTGTAAAAAGACATTTTTTAATTATAGTTTGTTGGACATGTCATTATATAAACTCCTCATTTTGAAGAGAGGAGGGATCCCCATAAAGTGAGAGAGGAATATAGTTTTATAATAGAGTGATGTTATTAATTGTGATTGTGGAATTAATTTTCAAACACTGTTTGATGTGGTTTGATTCTATCTACTTTTTGTTTTACCTTGTCTAGACCATGGTCGAGATTTCATTTCGTTATATCTTTTGATTAGCGAAATATTGTGTTCTTTGCTCATTGATTTGATTCTCACGGAAACAATTGTCTTAATTGCATTCCTCTATTGATTCTTTTACACGTATTCATATTTGTAATGCCACTTTAAACAAATCAATTATTCTTCTTTAGTAATTTGTATTCTAGGGAGAATAGTTTGATTGTTGACCTTGAATTACTTGGACTATGATTGAGTTAATTTAACGTCGGTTCTTTACACAAATTTGTTGTTGTGTTATTTCAGTGAATCATAACTTTTCTTTTATCTTGATACTGAGTCAATTTTTTATTGGTTTGGTTCATCAATTATTGATGAAAGTGTGAAAATCATTTTACAAGCTATTGTTTATTCATGTTCCTCTTTCATTTAAAAAAAAAAAAAAAAAACTTGGCCAAACATAGCTTAAAGTATAGGAAAAATAGTTATATTTTTTTCTTTCCTTATTTTGAAATAAATCTATGAAGGAAAATAGAGTTATATTGTGTTAAGCCTACAAGACAAGTCTCTTGCATTGTTACAGCTTCGTTTTCTGCTTTTAATTTCGTTAAGGAAAGGGATAAATAACTTTTTGTTTTATTTTATTAGGAGTAATACCTTATTTTGTTTCAAGGAAAATTGTTTATCTTTTTCGAAACCATTTTATCTCTCTGAAGCTAGTTTCATTCTTGTTCTAGCTCAATTTATTTATTGTATTATATCATAGTAAATTGTTGTAATATATTAGACTTTGTAATTGTAAGATAATAATTTATTTTTCTCGTAAATATTATATAGGTTAAGTTTGGCTAATCTTTGTTAATGTAGATTAACTTAGTTTATTTTAAATTTACTTCTTTTAACATAACATAATATACTCAGGAATTATACAAAGTAGTGTAGGAAAACCGTAGGTATAGTAAGTTTAAGTTAGTCTTTCCTAATTTCTCTTTTTCGTAAGAGAAGGAGACCAAAGGCCAATGGAGCCTTCAAACCTATCGAGAATGACCATCCCAAACAGTGGGGACTGTGTGAAGAGCCTTGATCTGGGTCATTTCTCTTTTGTTGACATAGGTGTGCTAACTATGGTGTCAACACACGGCCATTTTGCTAGTTAATCAATTGCAACATATGAACTTACATTCAACATCTATCGAGAAAGATTAGTTATCTACTCCTTCCCCCTTCCAATCTTCTACAATTAATGCAGTCTAGTCTTCCATTCCCAAAGAAATTCAACCATCTGAAGGGAAGAATAAAGGTCAAGGTAAAAGAAATAATATGGAGGTGAAGGATCTTATAGCTAAGCCCAGTGGTAACACTAGGGAGGGCCCAAGAATAAGGCTAGGGGGGAGGTGTAAATTCTAAATTTTGTATACCTTCCAAGCCTTATACATTTTCAGCCGCATTCAATAGCAGATTCCGAACATTCAACAAAAGATCCAGCAGCAGATGCGGCAACAATAAAAGATTCACTTTTTCGACTTCATCCGCCACTTTCACAGCCAAGAAAAGAATACTGTGATCCAAATTTTGTAGCCACACATGTACAGTTCTCATCCATTTTTGAAAGGGTAAGTTGAGGTATGATATATTCTAACTTTTAACCATTTAATTCCTTGAAATCTAGAATGATAATTTTTGGAAAAACTTCCTTTCCTCATTTCATAAAATTGCCAAAACCATCAGTTTGGGGGGGAATACATTTACATTCATACTTTGTCACATTCATATTTTTCCATATTCATATATCACATTCTAAAACCGAGGTACTTTCAAAATATATTCACTATTACATGAGCATATAAATGGCTTTGTAAAAAGTACTTAAAAGTTAATTGGATGCAACACAGTCATGGTTGTTACGCAAGAACCAACCATGATGCATTCCAACAAAAATACTTTGCAATAAAAATCATATTATCATTATGCAAAGTTCATACATTAAAAATGAAGGCAGCAAACAAAATATGGTTGAAACACAAGAACCAACCAAGTTGCAATTCATCAAAAACACTTTGCAAAAGTGAAGTAAATGATATCATGCTAAGTTTAAGCCAAAGCTCAAGTATCAAAAGTAATGTAATAGATTGCATGAAGACATGCAATACCTTCAATTTGGGGGTATGTTTGGCCTAAGAATTATTTTTAAAATACATCCACTTTCACTCCATTCAACATCCACTTTCTCTCCATTCACACGTTTTCTCACCTCTATTCCACCACCATGTCATCACATCCGCTTCACTTTCATCATTATATGGGTTACCTTTGTGTTTTCCAAAACATTATTAATCTTAGTATTTTTAAGTGAATTTGTGGATAAACTTTAGAAAATAATATGCTAATACTTATACCTAACAATTGGAATGAGTTTGTTGACATGTGTAGGTACAAAGGAAGCTTCTAAGGCACCCTTATGTGGCACTCTATGTTCAAATTCGAATTTGAGAAGATCATGAACCTCATGGATAAGATCATGGACCTCATGGAGAAGATCATGGAGGATAGGGTTATGTGTCACCATTGGTTGAGATATATGTGGATTTGAAGAGGGAATAGTGGATCCACATTTATGAGTTTGTTATCATAACTTTTGTATAAATAAGGAGTGTTATCTCCTTCATTTGTAACTTTGGAATTTAGAATTTAGAACCTTAGGATCTTATAAGTTGTAATGAGAAGTTAGAATTTGGAATCATTATAATGGAGATTTTAGAGCCTCTTGGGATGTAGAACTTGTAATTGCAATTTGCAATTGATGATAAATAAAATGGAGCTTCTTTGATCTTCTACGTTTGACTTCTCTTTTGATGTGCTCGTGAATCCTTGGAAGGGCCCCCATTGTCTAGCAAGTACACTTTTGTTTTGGTAAGCTTTCATTTTATGTTTGTTTGTAAATTTAATTAGGTTCATATGTTTGAAATATTAACGAATGACCTTTCGTAAGAAAGTATTAATGTTTCTTTCAATGAATTCGATTTGTTATTTAATGTTTGATTTCATTTGTTTAAATAGTTTGTTGATTAAGATGATTATAAATATTAATGAACAGTCTCCTATAAGGAAGCTTTAATATTTCTTACACTTGTCACAATGTCTTTAGATTTCATTTTGTTAAACGACTAAATAGGTGTTGGAGATCCCAATGAAAGACCTCCTGTAAGGGAGCTTTGGCATTTCTTCACCTAGCTTAGTTTAGTTTGTCTCTAAGTCCACATATATTGGATGATCCCTGAAATTTACTTATCCAGATTGATAGTAAATGAAACTCTAATTTGCATCCGCATTTTAGACCAAACATGGGGTATCAATTTTTGTCCTGTTTCTTTTCTGCTTTGCTAACACAACAATTAGTTCTAATTTAGGAGCATTCAAAAGACCCAACTTCCTTAGGGAATCCAAAATTATAGTAAACCAATATCCGAAACTTCTACCACATGTACCTCAGGAAATCTTCTCTCCTACAAATTTCAAGGCCCGAAACCTCAAAGAAATAAAGTTACAGTGAAAATGCCATGTTGAACTGCTTGAATCTTCATTTCAATAGCATTCAATATATCCAACTGTTTGGAACCAAGTTTCAATGTAATATTTGTACCCTTGGCTCTCTTTGATTGTCATACCACAAAGTTCTTTTAAAATTTGTTCATAATATGCTTGAAGGTAGAAGCGATCTAGTATATGCTCTTCATTGAATGTGGTCCATGACTTCTTGATCACCTTCATCTATTGACAAAGATAACCAAGAGAACTTCTAGATCCTCCTATTTTGTTTCTCTTCATGGATGCATTGCACCCCTTCTATCTTTTGAAATGTAAACTCATCCCTGGTGATTATTACGAATTATGGACAAGGATTTAGGAATATCCTTATGGTGGCATACCTTCCTTTAGTGAATATTTGTTTAGCATCCTCTTTTATCATTTGATAGTTCTTGGCTTGCAAATGGATTAGTGTTTGGGGGGTTCTTATGACACCTCTAAATGAAATAATTGAAATTGTTCTTCCAAGGACCATGCTTCTACTTTTTAATTAATCCATCTAGACAATAAAAACATGACAAAGGCTTGTGCGTTAGACTCACAACTATACTGAGAATGTGGGGTGGGGATTAATCAGTATAATGACAATTTTTACCTATTTAAATCAAATCAAACATCATAAAACATTAATCTCATCAAATGAACAAGTAACACATGATATACATGGAATGGGTGAACTACAAAACTTATTTATATGAAAGATCTTGTAAGAACCAACCTATTATTACAGCAATTTATAGGCACCAACCTATAGGATACACCAATCACCTTAGCTTCTTTATAGGCACCAACTGACAGGAGACACCAATCCCCCATGTTTCTTTCTAGAAACCAACCTACATGACACACCAATCGCCTTTGTTGCTTTGCAGACACCAACCTACAGGAGACACCAAACCCCTTTGCTACTTTCTAGGCACCAACCTATAGGATACAACAATCCCCTATACTTCTTTGTAGGCTCTAACTTACAAGAGACACCAATCCCCTCTATTTCTTTGTAGGCACCAACCTACAGGAGATAGGTCATGTCCCCATTTGTATATTCCTTCATAGTATCGGTAGGGTGGATTCCCAGGGCACACAATGACCAAGTAACGGGAGTAGGATTATATAATCAGGGGTCTCGAGGGTATTTTGATGAGTTTTATGGAATCTGACGGCATTCACTTAGCATAGAATATTCATCATCATGATTACTTCTACATAACTTATTTATAGTTCTATGGATTTTTGATAATTCTCGTAAAACCGGGTTATTATTGGGCATAACTTAACTAACTACACTCAATGTGGCATTCTGAGAGGAGTGTTTGACCGAACACCTTAGTGTAATAGCTCGTTGGAATCGGAATGATAATATCTACACGATGGGATAATGAGAAGTGATTTCTAGTAGCCAGAGAGAGTGTGGTGGGAAATTTACCATTTTCCGAAATTAAAAATGATTTTAATTAGTCATTAAATTAAAAAGAAAAAATATTAATTAAGGGGAAAGGGCCAAAAATGACTTAAATAAATTAAAAATTCACTCAAGACAAAGTCAAGGAGGAGCTTCTAGAATAATAATAAAATAAAATATTTCTAGAAGTTTGGAGATCTATTAATTATGGAGTCTTTAAAAGGAGGAGGAGTAGATCATTTGGGACATCTTGGAGTTGAGTATTTTTATCCTGGAGAGTTTTGGAGAACCAGGAATTAACAACTTCAGCAATAGCCCCAGGATGGAAACCCTCAGGTGATTTAGCAAGAGTGGTTGAGTACCCATCTCTCCCATTTGTGAAGTCATTTAAAATTCACAGGTGCAGCGTATTGATTTGCAGTTTCATTTTGAGAGACCAAGTCCAATGTTGCAACAGATACATTTTGAGGTCGGATCTAGTTTGCAATAATTGTTTGAGATTCTCAATTATTTCCATCTATTTCATATTGTCATGTACTCCTAATTATGGTTAATATAATTAGGTTGAGATTAGTTGCATTTTCCTTGTGCTCACTTTTTCTTGTGGCATTTTTGGTTATTTATCGTGTTGCGAAATTTTCATGAATTTTTCATAGTATCAGTATTGTGTATTTTCTAGGCTACAGATTAAGAATATTTCTGGTAAAAATTACTATAAATTTACGGTGTTTTCTGCATGTACTTTCTAGGATAATTTTGTTGTAACAAAATCACCATTATTTTAGCCAAATATTTTGAAAGGGATATTACAAGACACTAATCCTCGCTGTTGCAAATATTCATAAGCCCCAACCTACTTCACTAAGTCTACTTTCTTCTTCAGAATGTTTGTTAGTTTCTTTTACTTTCACCAAGTCTGCTTGCTACTTATTTCTTCACCAACTCTATTAGTTGCTTTTACCTTCATTGGGTCTACTTGTTGCTTCTTTTTTCACCAAGTCTACTTCTCCTTAAACTTGTTTCTTTTGGATTATTCCCAAGAATGAAGTAGCACAAAATACCATGCATCCAATTTTGCAAATTTGGTTTTGAAATTTCTACCATAGGTACCTAGAGATCTCTTCTCTATCTTATCCAAATTTCACAATCTAAATCATATTAGAAAGAAAGTTATAGAAAAAGTGGCAATCTAACCTATTTGAAGCATGTTTCAATAACATTCAAGAAAACTAAATTCCTCAAATGAAATCTCCAAAATTTTACTGAAATTTCTACCATAGCTACCTTAAGGTATATCCTCTATCTCCTTTGAATTTCAGATTCTAAAAAAATCATAGAAATAAAGTTACATTGAAAATCCAAGTTGACCTATTTGAAGCAAATTTGAAGAGAATTCGAGAAGCCTAACTTCCTTATATCATATATCCAAAATTATAGAGAATCGAGGTTTGAAATTTCAACCATAGGTACATGAAGATATTTTATATATATCCTCCAAGTTTCACATTTTGAAGCATCCTAGAACAAAATTTATAGCGAGAATTCCAAGTTGACTTGTCTAATGAGCATTTGGAAAGCCAAACTTCTTTAGACCATATCTCCAAAATCATAGTAAATCAAGCTCTGAAATTTGAACCACATGCTTCTATATGTATCCTCCAAGTTTCACATTTTGAGACATCCAAGAAGAAAATTTATAGCAAAAAATCCAAGATGACTCATTGACCCCATAAATCACATTTTTGCTTCCACATTTAGACTCTAAGAATCACCCCAAAAATTATTCCTTAGCTCGTCTTGCAGCCTCAAATATCTTCTTTCTTGTGTTGTATATAAATAAACCCATATACCCTTTATTTACAGTGTTTGTACGTTCACTTATCGGGCTAAATTGTAAAATTGGTTGGGTCAACCTGCTTGTACTTTGGTTGGGTCATGCAGACAAAATATCTCATATCTCCTCATTCCTATGGAATTATAGGGAGTCCCATATGTCGTTGGAAAGGTCTCGGAATAAAATTTTAACCCATATATCCTATGCTTCCATTCGAGCTAGGTAATTGGAGTAAATATTCCTTCAAATATAAAGTATCCAAATGGGGCATCAAAAGTCTAAAGACAACATTTCTAGTCATCTTCATTTTCCATTATTTATCTTGGACATAAGTAGTCTCCCCCTATATTTGGAATCAATGACAAAATTATTTCGAACAATATCCCCCTTTGTTATTGATGGCAACCCTTAGTCAATTCTATAATAATACTATATAACTCCATATATCTACAAATCTCCTTGTGCCTATAATTTCTCCCCCTTTCACATAAATGGCAAAGGTATGCTCCCCCTGAACTTGCGCTTCTCCTTATATATAACTCTTCTTATGTATTCAACTTTTCTTAGTGTCTACAACTCTTCCTCTATTTTCGACCTATTTTTGTGTGCAATAGCTCCCCCTACCTATTATCTCTCCTTGTGTTTGCATTTTCTCCCCCTTTGACATCAATTGCAAAGGGTTATTTTTAGTTATGGCTATAATTTATACCCCTAAGATCTTAACAACAAAACAATTACTTCCTATGATTTCTTACTTTTCATTTGTATACAACTAGGTCCCCCTGTTAAGGTTGTGTCTATCTTTTCCTACATGTAACGCTTCCTCTTTTATAGTTATTCTCTTGAGATTTCTCCCCTTGTGCTTGAACTTCCTTTTACTTCTTCTTTTTGGGACTACTCCCCCTAGGCTTATGCTTCATTTTGTCTACAACTTAACTCTTTTGACTACAACAAAACTTCCCTTGATAGTAACATTTCCAACTATGTAACTTTTCCTTTTGTCATCAAAAGGATATCCCCCCTACACTAGTGCTTCTCCTTATTTATAATCCTCCCCCCTTGCTGATATCAAGGGAAAGATGATGTTCCCCCTAAAATTATGCATTGTGGTTAATTAAAATGCATCATTTACTTCACTTTCTGCTATCAATGCATATCCTGCAGCCTTTCCATTTCACCTTTCTCTCTTGTAGCTCACTCTCAAAAGTTCTCATATTCTTAAAATGTTGTAGTCTCTTACTTTGTTTTTTTACTGATGCATTATTATGCATTTTACTCCCATAAAGGAGTTGTTTTTTTCTAATCTTGTTGAAGGAATAAACATAGTTTGCAGATATGATTGCATTTAATACTAATCTTCTTGAATCTGTTTTTCTTATTTCACATCCTTTGTAATTGAATGTGAGATCATACAACCATTTGACCTACTTTGAGTAGATTGTGCTTTAGTCCTTAAACTAGTAGAACATTATGAGTCTTTTTCCTTCCATAATCAAGACTGATTGTACCTTTTCCAATTATCTGTCCCGAATCATTATTTCCAAGGGTGGGCCTATCTCTTTTGACTTCCTTTGGAGAGAGAAATTCGCTTCTATCTCATGTCATATGACTTGAACATCCATTATCAACATACCATTGGCTATCTTTCTTTTGAACACATAAAGCTATACCACATTCTACCTACTCCTCCTGCTTCCTTCTCCATGCGCTTATTCATATATTTCTATATTTGAATATCTTCTTCTCTGCTTTGTTTTAAAAGCCTCAATATATTGCTTCTATAATCATGAGATTTGTGCCCAAAATTATTGCGCTTAAAACATTAAACACGATCTAATAATGGGGAAAATGAATTATAATTTCTAACAACATTCTCTTTAAAACTTCTAGGATTGTTGCTCACGCAAAAATTCCTTGAGATCATATATGATCCCTTGCTCCTATTCCTCATATAGTCATTTCTTACATATGCTACACAATATATTTCATTGTGACCAAAATTATTCCTTATAAATCAATAGCCATAAAAGAGATTTTGATACCTAGATATAAAAGGCCTTCTTGAAGGAATTATTCTCCTGAATCCATTCCTAGGTCTCAGGTCATGTTCGCTTCCATGCCTAGTGTTGCTTTCTTTATTTTAGAAATCATATCTTTGTTAATCCTCTCATTTTGTCCTATTTTTGTTTTAATTGATAGATGTTTTGAGTAAATTAACTTAGATTTCAAGTTCCTTTTTTCATTTCTCTTTAGATGTCATTGATCTTCACTCTTGCTTAGAAATTTCATGGTGTCCAAGACCCGTTTTAACAAGAGGAGATCTCTGGAAACTTAGAATATCATCTGAGACTTGAGAGCTCTTTCCAAACTTTAGACTTTAATTCAAATGATCTTTGGCTTTTTCTAAATCCTTTCTCAAGGAAACAATCTCAGCTTCTAGTTTCTCACAATGTTCTTCCTTTTCCTCGAGTCAGTTTAGCAATATTTCTTCTTTATTTAACTCTTTTATGAGAGAGATTGTTGATTCATTAATACCATGATTATTTTCTTTCTCATATATCTGCAACAGCTTCCTTTACTTTTTGTTCTTGATTGTGAGTCTCCTTATTAGTTATCCTTTCAAATTTACCCCATATTCAACTTCTTCATCTTCTTAATACGATTTCCTTTTTATCAAAATATTGGGCCTCCATAGTCATGAATAGGAATTCCATTTTGTTATCATCATATGCATATCCATTACTTTCTTCTAACAGCCACATATTTCCTTTTCATACTCATAATATTTTATCTTAACTTCATGTTCTTTATCGTTATTCTTCTACAATTACGACTAAATAGAACTTACCAATGCATTTGCTAATTCCTCTCGAGGTAGATTGCACTTCTTCGACATCTAATACATTATTGAAACTATCACATGCTTTGATATTTTTCAAAACTTCCTCTAAATTTGGTATCTCCTTAACAATGCATTGATGTAACCCTCCCTTCCACCCCCTTAAACTATCTCAGGTTGTGGAAGGTGTTATATATGACTTAACCCAACCCTCGCGTTCTATTGTGAATACGAGGTTACACAAATCCTCTTTTTCTAACCTAATTAAAAGTTAAAACAAAAATCACCTTCACATTTGGCTCCTCGAGAGCCTTCTAGCGATATACATTTTTTCTCAATTTGACTCTTAGATTGAAAGTTATGCCCATTTGAAGTTTAGCCCTTTAAACCATGCAACATCAACAAGGCACTAGCATGTGGCACCCTCATGTATCCCAAGGGGAATTTCCATGTCAACATTGAGTTGACATGTGGCATCCATAAGGAATTTCCACATCAACGTGACATGACTCCTTGTCACTAGGATTCTTCCATATGGCAACCACGTATGGGCCACATGGCACCACCATGCCAGGTTATCTAGGGTCCATGTCATCAATGGCTCCTACGAGACATCCACATGGTCCCTTATTGTATTCCCATGGCACTTCCATGTCAACTCATCTCAAGAGTCCCATAAGGTTTGACCTGTTTGTGTTTTGCGGCTACTTTCTTTTGTATCCAATTTTGAAGGTAATCCAAGATGCACATAATAAGCCATATTGTAATACATTTCAGACCCCCAAATCCTCAAAATCTCTATATTTTCTCCCTTAATGAGGTAGATCATTGAGCCCATCAAGCATCCATGTAGCAACACTAGCCTGTCTGGCATCCACCACTTTGCCTCCATTTTTATGTCCCTTAGCACCCATGTCTTTTGTATTTCATCACCTTCATGTGTTAAATTTGGCATCCAAGAGCCCCAACATTACAACACTTATGCAATAAGTTCCTAACACCCAAATCTCTTGACCCCTAGATAACTTGTATTCTCTAGCGATCAGCAGGCTCCATCCATGATGGGCCCCACACTGAATATCCCACGCTTTGATATAGTATCTGGCTCTAGGCAATTATTTCACCACATTGGACCCTGCCCTAGATACACTATACTTTATGTGAAATCATGATTGCGAGTAAATCCAACTTCATGTCTAAAAACACCCAAACAAGCCCCACTCTAGATCTTTGATATTAAAGTATTCCTTCCAAATAAATCTAACCCATTTTAAATCTAATGTTGCAAACATTGGCATTATGTTCAAACACCCGAATCACCTAAATTTACTTACCAATGAAACAAACTCCAAGCTCCACCAACCACAAAAATACAAGTGAATGAGCATACACAATGATTAACCACATGCCCAGATACAAACTTCACTCACAAAGTAATCCATCTCATGCTTATAATTCTCCAAATGAACCCCACTCCTTCCAAAATTTGGATCACCTAACATATCTAGGGATTTTCAATATTACACATGCAACGATTGGTCTGATGCTCAAACCTCCAAACATGTCCGCCAATTCTTTAATCTCTAACATCAAATACAAGTGAGAAACTTTGTCATAATTTACATAAAGGAAACCTCTAAGGATTTATACCAAGGTTGCCTTAAGACAGAGTATTGCCCAGAACACCAAATTTTCCAAGAATGAAAACCTAGATATGGACATAAGTCCTTCCCAAAGGTTCTACCATGACCATAACAAATATAATGATATTAACAAACCTGTCATATAATAAATAATAAACAAGGCTAAGAAATAGCATCCGTAGACAAATTTGTCAGGAAAATACCTTAACATGCTTCCTCTGGGAAGTTCAAGGCAATGCAACATTATACAAATGTATACATTAACAAAATGCTCTTATTGATGATAAATAACAATCAACTCTATTGAACCCTTAATAACATACAACACATGGATAACATCCAAATTGTTAAGTAGTTTTAGAGTCTTAAAAAAGGTAAAGAACCAACATATTCATAATCTTATTAGATAAATGAGATCGCATGTTATATCTTACCAATTAAGGAACTTCAAGCATCCATTCACTTGACTACTTCCTCCTCTCGAGAGGGAGACTGAAACCTTCAACAAGGAAATGAACCATGATACTTGCAGCATGTTAGGTTCTGAGGATCACATACCTTAACAGCTTATTTGAATCATAATCAAGAAATCATGCATATTCATGTAAATAACTCCATAAACAATTAGGATAAGAGTAGCATATAAATCCATAACTTTATCATGACCATGAAGGCATATAAAGAAAAGAACTCAATGTGATCAAAAAAATATCTTATCAACCTTCCAATGGTAGAATTAATCCATACACACAACACATATATTGAACTACTAATGAGATCACCCACAAACATGGTCACAACAGTAAGTTTCCCAAACTTATAACTATAGAAACATAGTTGAAACTTATGAAATCATAGTTAGTCCTGAGTGATTTCAGATCACCAATTAGGGACAAATTAGATAACCTAGAAATTATGAATAAGGTTGCAACCACATAACTTAAATAGCTAATAATCACCATAAATATACAAGTTAGTTGGTCAACCATCGTTAGATAGTGAATCAAACATTCTTTCAAAAATGATACAATATTGTTCATAAGCATGACAAGAAATATCATAGATTGTAGTCTAACATGCATAACCAATCATTCTTATTTAATAGTTTGAAATGGTTGGAAACCGAAAGAGGGACTTCCACTCCCCTCCCAACCATAGGCTAACTACATTGCAACCTTTATTGTAGTTGACCATACCTGAGTTGGATCCATGGTCTGACGAAATACTTGCATAAGGGAAGTTTACACCAGTGGCTTAGTAATTCACTAAGCTTCATACAACCCACACAGGCTTAGACAAAGACACCCATGGCCTCAAACACAATCATAGGGATTCATACCCAAATTCAAAGAGCACAAACTCAAAATCACCAAGAACCAACTCCATGTTACAAGCTCAGTAATAATCTCCAGCTCTAACTTAATCAACTATACCATGCACCACCACTACACACACCACCTAGAACCTATCTTGAACACCTTTGATAAAAAATAGAACCATCATGACCCAACGAACTAGGGACCTAGGGCAAGTCCGAAAATTCTCCTCCATAACCCCCTTCTCTTTATCATTTTTCCCATTTTTATTTTTCTTGTTTGCTTTTCCTTAAGTCATTTCATCTCCTACATGTGAGTGCATCCCTTCCTTTCCTTCACGTCATAGAACAAAACGCCCGTGTTTTCCTTCATCCAATATCATCTTTGCCATTGTCACGTAGTGTCTCGATCTATTACGCCACATCCCCTTCTTCGAGTCAATATGGGCCTACTCACAACATGTAATAAGCACACAACAAGTCTAACTCATTGTCACACCACCAATAACTGTGTCATTTAATTCAACTAGTATGGGTCATGGCTTTAAGAAAAACAAGCAGGAAATCAAGATTCCCTCAAACCAAGGATCCGTAAGGTTGTCTAACCTTCAGTTGTGTTAAATAGTTAATAATTTTATCATGTGTTTAATTACATGTCCAACCAATTGTGTTTCTTCCATGTTGTCATTACAATCACAATTTTCAATTACAATAAGCGAGCGTAGAAGAGGGGGATGTTACAAACCCAACCCCCTTAAAGGAACAACGTCCTTGGTGTTTTATAATAGTGAACATAAAAAATAACTGATCTTTTCACTGTCGCTCTTTATGTCAACAGAAAAAATTATTTCCTGGATTTTCATGTCCAACCATGTCGTATATTATCCTCAATATTTTCATAGGAACATATTCGACTCATTGCTTCTCGGAACATACCCAATGTATGCTTGATCCCACTAAGTATGACATGACTTTTTAAAACCAATTTTCTTCAATTTCCCCTTCCTTGCAATCACACATCTTCCAAGTTTAGGCATCCCCTTCTATATATCCCTAGTCCCTCGAGGGATCCATTCATTGGCAAGCTTCCTCACACAAGAAGAGTCTTTACAGCCAAGACATCCCTCTGGATTGTTTTAATAGCACAATATATTAGCGATGCCATCTCTCATGGCGATCACTACATATCATGCGTTTCTAATATCATTGCAGTGGCCTAGTTCTTAAGGTCTCCAGCTCCTTTATGTTGTTATTACATTATTTGATATTATCATGTTTATATTGCTTGCTTTGTGATCAACCTCATATACCTTTACTAGTTAGCTCAACAACTAACCTATATCATAAACATACAATTCTTGTGAGATTAATTTAAAATAATAATAATAATAATAATAATAATAATATTATTGGATCTCCTCATTATGTTACCCCAAACACACCATTCACATAGTCCAAATATTTTTAAGAACAATAATTAATCATCCTCCCACTGTGATGATTCCCAACAAATGACTTATCAAATTAAATGGCATCATATGCATTCATTTCATCATTAACATATTCATGAAATGTAGAACATACATATGCCAAATAGTATTAAGGATAGGAAAACTTCCTTCTTGTGTTATTTTCATAAATGTCATGTCACTGTCTATTTTGTTCAAGTAGACCCAGCCAAATCCTCTTAGCTGATCTATTATCTTCTTCTGCCCTTTACTGCCATTTATCTTAAGCACATGGTTTGTCCAGGGTCTTGCATTTCTGGTTGGTTTTTATTTATCTCCTCTACGAGTTGCTTTTCTTTCCTTTCCCATACCCAACAAACCAACCAAGGCCCAACCAAAAAAGGGAAAGAAGAAGCATGGAAACAATGAAAATACCACAACAACAATACATGATAGCAACAAAGAGTAGTATGGCCATGATCAAATCCAACAAACAAAACAACAAAAATATGAATCCCACAATAATAACAAATACATGCAAAACATAACCTCTACACATCATTCATTAGTTCTCAGCAAACCCATTCATTACCTATGTCTATTCTTTTTGCTTTCTAATGAGCCTTTCATTCTTTTCCTTGCAACTCTTCAACTCAAACTTCAAGCTCCTAAAGGTTTATGTTCTATTGGGGGAATTTTTCCCTTCTTGCTCATGGTGGACTTGGTACATGTGTTTCACCGTATTGTTATCCATCTCTTTATCTCTTGTTGTAATTGTTTCTTCTTATGTGTTTTGATACACAAATAGTTGTTATTTATATCAAGCATAAACAAATTGACTTATTACCTTGTCATGCCAATACTATGCATGTCGGTCTGAAGCATGTTGTTTGTTTCTATTCACATATCTAAAACCCATGTCAATCACATATATCAAAAAATAAAAAGGACATATTACATGTTTATAACCATATCCTCACCAATTTTAAATTCAACATTTTACCAAGATTAGCAGCCGTGACATCTAAGTTTAAAGGTCAACATACACATATATATATCAAAAACATTATCATAAAAAAATGAATAATCTATGTGTGAGCCTCTTCAGGTCTATTGTTGAACCTTAGCTTCTCAGTTCATATGTTCTTGAGTTATGTCTACCCCCTTGTACTATCTCAATCTTTGGAAGGTGTTACTTATGACTTAACTCGACCCTCACAGTCTAGTATGAAGATGGGGTTTAAAAAATCATCTTTTTCCAACTTCATTGAAACTCAAAACAAAATTAAACTTCGCATTTGACCCGTACAGAGCTTTTCGGCAATATAAATTTTATCTCAATCTGACTCTCAAATTGAAAGTTATTCTCATTTGAAGTTTAGCCCATTAAACCCTTCCATGTCAGCAAGGCACGACTATGTAGAATTTTCATGTAAGCCAAGGGGACCTACCATGTCAACATTGAGATGACATGTGGAATCCATGTGGTATCGCCACATCAACATGATATGACTCCATGTCATCAAGGTTCTTGCATGTGGCAACCACTTATGGGCCACGTGGCACTACCACTTCAGCTTATCTAGGTCCCATGTCATTAATGGCTCCTATTCATGTGGTCCATTTATTAGATTCCCATGCCACCACCATTCCAACTCATATCTTTGGTCCCACAGGGTTCAACCCCTTCATGTTTTGCAATTACTTTCCTTTCTATCTAGTTTTCGAGGTCACCCAAGGTGCAGAAAATAAGCCATAGTGAAATATCTCACTAACCCTCGAATCCTTCAAATCTCTATATTTTATGCCTTAATGAAAATAATCATGGAGCCCATGAGGCATCCACATAGCAACACTAGACCCCCTAGAATCCACTAGTTCGCCTGCATTCACAAGTCCCATGGTGGCCATGCCCTTTGTATTTCATCACCTTCCTATGTTAAATTTGGTATCTCAAAGATCCATTGTTACATTACTTATGCACTAAGAACCTATAACAACCTCGAGCTAAAGTTTCATGTAATAAAGGATATTAAAGACAAAAGTAAGACCAAGGTCATGGGACATGTATTCCAAGTTGAATGTTGGGCAAAACATTAAAGTGGGCATCACTTGTGGTTTATTAATGGCTAAGGGAATTGGCAAAGGCAAAGAGGAAATAAATTGCATTTAATTATAAGAAATAAAAGGAAATAGGAGAAAAGAAAGGTGAAGAGACACAAATGTGAATGCAAAGGAAATTCGAGGAAAAATGAAGGAAAATGAAGAGAAAGGAGGCATCAGAGAAATAGTTCATAGTTTTTGACGGTTTTGGGTGGAGCTCTAGTTCATTTTCTCACACTTTTGCACACTTAGAGCATTCTTGGATCATTGTAGTATTCACTTGGATTGGAAAAGGAAAGCAAGGGAGTGCAAGGAGAAGGTTGGATCAACATCTTCAGCAGGAAGATTTTGCATGTAATAGGCTACATGTGTAACTTTCTTGTTTGCGTGTGAATGCATCGTACATGCATTTATTTATTTATTTGGTTCATTTGTTGTCATTTGGCATGGGTTTTCCCTGATTTCATAGTGGTTTTAGCCTTGCCTTGTCGCTTCCAAGGTATCCATGGTGTCACGGGATTCATTCTTGGTTGAGCTTTGGATTGTCGAAAGGTTTTGGAATTGGGTGAGGTGGTCTCAAAAAAATCCCCAAGGGTTAGGGGTGGAGATGGTTTTTCTCTGAGAAGCCCTCCATAGGTGGATGGAAACAAAACAAATCCTCAACCTATGGTGAAGGAACTCGACAATCTTTTCATTTTTAACAAGTCTGAAAAAAAGCTTAAAAGAGGACTCTATGATTTTCACTTTTCATAATTTTTTAAGTGCATGAAAAGGGATAAAACTTTGCTAAATAGTCAAAATGATTTATTCTCACTTTGTAAACTATCATGTACATTTAAACTCAATAAATCATTATAACTGCTCAAAAATATAAAATTTTCCCTCCTAAAAGGTCTTAAATATAAAAATAATATTTATTTTTAGCTCAAAAACCCTATAAAAGTGGAAAAAAGTAAAGTATTTCTCACCATTTGCATTTTTACCATTTGAGAGCAGAGAAAGGATTTTTTTATCACCAGAATTCTGGGATTGATTCTGAGCTAACCAGTGGACGAAATCGCAAACCGGCTCTTCCAGGTAGAATATCTCTTCCTAACTTAGCTCTTCATCCGTTTAAATTTCCATTTTAAGCTTTCCGTTAATTTTTTGGGGCAAGGATTTATCAAAAAATGTGTCCTCAACCCTATGTTGGTTTCCTTCAATTGGGCCTGTGCATTTGGGTAAAATTTGTAGAAATTTCACCTATAGAACAAACCGATGTATGCAATGTCCTAAAGCATAATACTTGTTTTACTTCTACAAAACATTAAGCGGAAGCATAATCGAATTCATGAGCAACATCAAGTAGAAACATGCATAAATGATCAAGAGAAATAATCACACATAACATAAGATATATCCAGGGGAAAGCACCAGCATAAAACCCCAACCATGTATTATCAATCAAGTGTAGATCCTCAACAACATACAAAAAGAATAAGCTCAATAGCTATCCTGCTCCCTTTGTAATCAGAAGATCCTGATGATCTTCAATCAGAAGATGAAAATCATAGACTACCTAGGCCTCATTATATACGCTGAAAATTGGCCTAATCATACGTTCTGTCACTTCAAGTCCACCTATGTAGTCATAGAAGAAAATAGATTTCTTCCTCATGCAAGGAATACTTACTATAAATATCCTAGCATCTGATATTACATTGTCCCTCATATGATCTCAAATGGGTCTCTGACAGAACTGACATGCAACAGTTATCCATGAGTGAATCCTCAGTTATCTAAAATAATAGTTGTCACATGCATGCAAGCATTAAAAAACTATATTTTATTATTTTAACAACTTGTTAAAATAATCTACTGGAGCTTGACTAGTTAGAACTAAGTCAATTGATTCTACTCATTATAGAACTTAACTTATTCCC
>APFE031291536.1:41437-53482 GCA_000404065.3 Pinus taeda
TGTCTTCTAGCATCGCGATCGACACCAAGTTTCTCTTCAGTCCTAGTACATACTTGACATCAGTCAAGGTAAGGTGAGATCCATGCTCCCTCTGAAAAATAATTGTGCCTACACTTGAGACACTATACTTCTCATCATTACCCATTGCTATGAGTATCTGGAGATCGTTCTCCTCCAAGGTACTGAACAAACTCTTGTCATCGGTCATGTGGAAAGAAGCTCCATTGTCAAGAAACCAACCACTTCCCACCATGGATGAAACCATGCATGCGAAGAGTGTGAAATCCAACTCAAACTGTGAAGCACGTTCCTCACCTTCATATCCTTCCTGGAATCCCTTCTTGGATTTCCTCCATGGACAATTTGTAGCAAAATGGCCCACCTCATGACAACGAAAGCATCACACTTTCGATTTGTCAACCTTCTTCCCACATTGGAAGAACTGGATTTGGAAAGAGAAACCTTCTCCTTCCCCTTCTTCACATTACTCGCTAAGGCACAGTTCTCCTCATCATGCATGGATGAAGAACTATCTCTAGTGATCTGTCTGATCTCCTCCTACATAAAATCCGACCATAGTCGTTCCCAATCTGGCAGTTTGTCCCTTCCATTCACCAAGTCCTGGTAGCTATGCCAGCTCTTAGGAAGGCCAAGGAGTGCTAGACTCATCATATCCTCATCCGATGTCACGACCCCTACACTTGCAAGCTCATCCCTGCATGTGATGAGCTTGGTCAGATACATATAGATCGTCTCATCCCTTTCACACTTGATCTTTCGAAGTTTGTCCTTCAGTGCCAGCTTCCTCTAATCACTGTTATTCTGATATAAATCTTTCAATGTTTTCCACATTACATGCAGAGTCTCCTTCCCATGGAGGCTGGAGACAATGTGATCTCGCACTCCTTCCAAAAGAATTCTCCTAGATCTAGCCACACACTTCCTCCATTCCACCTACTCAGTCTTGTCAGTAGGCTTAGGAATTTCTTGAATTTCTTGATCAATGAAATCCTTAAGGCCATTATCTTCCAAAACTGCCTCCATGTGATCCTTTCAAGCTATATATTTTGAGCTGCCATCAAGGGCATACTCAAGCCTCAACCCATAGAACGCCATCAATTAAATAGATGTGATAAGAACTTGAGATCTATATCCTGAATAATAAACTTCGAATTTCTCCTACTAGTATACTATTCTTGCTTGATAACCTGTGCTCCGATACTATGTAGAAATTTCACTTGTAGAACAAAGCGATATATGCAATGTCCTAAAGCATAATACTTGTTCTACTTCTACAAAACATTAAGCGGAAGCATAATCGAATTCATGAGCAACATCAAGTAGAAACATGCATCACTGATCAAGAGAAATAATCACATGTAACACAAGATATATCCAAGGGAAAGCACCAGCGTAAAACGCCAACCATGTATTATCAATCAATTGTAGATCCTCAACAACATACAAAAAGAATCAGCTCAATAGCTATCCTGCTCTCTCTGTAATCAGAAGATCCTGATGATCTTCAAAGTGAAGATGAAAATCATGGACTACCTAGGCCTCATTATATAGGCTGAAAATTGGCCTAATCATACCTGTTTTCACCTCATGTCCACCTACGTAGTCATAGAAGAAAATAGATTTCTTCCTCATGCAAGGAATACTTACTAGAAATATCCTAGCATCTGATAGTACATTGTCCCTCATCTGATCTCAATTGGTTCTTTGACAGAACTGACATGCAACAGTTATCCATGAGTGAATCCTCAGTTATCTAAAATAATAGTTGTCACATGCATGCAAGTATTAACAAACTATATTTTATTATTCTAACAACTTGTTAAAATAATCTTACTGGACTTGACTAGTTAGAACTAAGTCAATTGATTCTCTCATTATAGAACTCATACTGATTCCCTCAATCAGTGGAGGAAATTAAGGATAAATTCCTCAATCAGTGGGACAACTCATGTGCATGCTCACAAAGACTTCAAATTCGAATTTTCTTAACTAATTAACTCAACTAAATTAATTAATTAATATTTCCAACTGTTGTTTAAGACCAAAATTAATTTTACTTCCTATAGATAGACTAGGAACTGATATAAATAGGAAGGGACCCAAAAATGATATTTTTAGAGCTTTTTATTTTTAGCAGTTTCACCTCTCACCCAATGTGACCAATGACCTCACTGACCAAACTGCTATTTTTAGACATGCTCTTTTTAGCACATTCTAAATTTAACATTTCTTGTTGCACATTTTTCAACATTTCCATATGGAAAATTGCAGCCTGTGCGGATACCTTCTGGAAAAATCGGCGCAACTATGCCTTATCTGTAAAACAGTGGTAGCACAGGCGGCAAGGGCTTTAAAAATGAAATATTTGGACCCCAAAAAATATGAGATCGACCTTAAAAATGATTCTAAACTTTTTTAAATGGTCATTTCAAGTTAATTGATTGCTCAAAATGGAGTGGAGGGAAAGAGAGCAAAAAGCCAATAATTTGGAAGATTTGGCAGATCCAGCTACCATGCAAGCTCTAAGAACTTGTGGCCTCCTTAAATACTAGCTCATTCCTAGGATGAAAGCTCAGGTAGATTTGATGACATGGCTGGTAAGAACCTGGAATGTCCAAGAACAATGTTTCATGATCAGAGATCATCAAGTTACCATTGACGTCGATGGCATCTATTTATTGATTGGCTTTCTCGTCAAGGAGCTGATATTTCATTATTTGGACAGAGGATCGGAGGAGATACTACAGATGGGTATCTATGATGCTTTCATAGAGGTGCACCACCTAAGGATGGTAGAATTGATATTCAGACCATCGAACCCTTGCCCCTACGGACCATTACTTTCACTGTTAGCAAGTTGTGTGGCAGTGTTGCCCTTCATTTAGCCACATGGGCATAGATGCAGACTATTGTGGAATGTTGGGAATCCACGATGTTTAATTGGTGTGAGGCAGTGCTTATAAACATGAAGGGATAGCTAACTATATGCAAGAATTGGAAATTGAAGAACTTCGGTTATGGTGCCATTCTTATTGCTTTCGCCCTAGAGAGGATTCATCTTCTCTGGCCATGGAAAATTCTAGCAGATGAGGCTGAACCTAGGGGTCCATGTATGATGAGGTGGGTTGCATTAATGGCACGTCATGGAGGTGATGGACCGGTAGTGAGATATACTTCTAAGTTTTTCAATTGGTTAGGCTAGCAGATCATTTCAATCGAGGAGTTCCCATATGTCAGGATGGATTATAGAGGCGATCCTGATATCCCACTTCCAGTCGAAGCTCAGTGGGGTGACCTAGGTGAGAATTTCTCATTTTGACATGTTTTCAATTTTTAAAATTTTGTCTTTTTTGTCTTCAAAGGCTAATTATCCGAAATTCATGTGCAGATGTGGGCCTAAATTGACCAGCAAGGCTGAGGCAATTTGACAGATGAGGTGAGCAGTATATAGCAATTGCAGTAGCTAATCCAGAGGCAATAGAGATTTTGACAGAGTTGGAACACAACCTAGAAAGGTTGACTTTGTATATCCCAAAGATTGGGACAGATGACATTCATGTCTGATATTAGAGACATGCAGTTGGGGTTTCAGGGCCACTTAGACGTTTACTGCATCAAGTTTCTCATGCTATTGTTTATTATCATGAGCATCATCATGCTTAGATTTTCTAATTTCTAGGACCACATTTTTTATTTTTGGTGCCAGCATATTTGAAAAATAAAGGCCACGAGGCCTTATGTCCTCGCATGACATATTTTGTAGACACACTTCTATGCAAACTCTATTTTAATTAAAAAATAGTACTTTTGCCTACAGTTTATCCTGATCAATATGAATGAATATTGTTTAGATTTACAAATGTCACAAATGTCTAATTAACACATGATTAGCCAATGCATCCGTTAATGTGTTTAAATATCTTGGAATGTGTTGATATTCGATATAATCAAATTTCCTTTCCAAAAGACAGACCCGTAAAAACATTCTTAACATTTTTGGAATTCTTGCTGCATAGACAATGTTAAATGTAATACTATGAGTTGTGAATCTAACCTAAAAATTAAACGTCGAATACAAAATTTGATGGCATCAGATAATAGATCAATGACTACGCTATATTTTGCTATGTAATTTGTTGTTTGACCGAGGCATATTCCATGAATAGAGAATATCTCATCACTGGGTGAATAGATAACCCAAGTTGCGGAAGATAAATTCTGAGTACTATCACTAGTGCCATCAGCAAATACAATGTAAGTCTGAGGGAACGCCGACATCTGCAAATCAAGTGCAAAACAAGATAAGCAGGAGAAGTAGTAGAAAATGTAAAAAACATTAACTATCGCACACACCTAAAAAATGGTAAATATTGTACAAATATCCACTAAAATTTTATGCATAATATTTCTTTAGGTAAAGACCATTTCTGGGCTTTCCTAAAGGAATACCATCGTAATCAACCATCTCATATGCTCCTTTAGCTAATAGCATTTCATGATGTAAGGGCCATGCCACATGGGTTCGAACTTTCCCACACCTAACTTGTCATGAGCTTGATCATTAACCAAGACTAGGTCACCTTCCAAATATGAACGAGGATTGACGTTTTGATCGAATTGAGCTTTGACTCATTTTTTGTGAGCTTCGCTAGCCACTAAGGCATCGCAAAGATTTTCATCTAAACGTGCTAAATGTACAAAATTTTCTTCGTATGCAAAGGTAGCATGCAGTAATTCGATATCTAGTTTCAGAGATGGGATTTCACATTCAATGGGTAATATTGCTTCCAAACCATAAACAAGTTGGAAAGGAGTAAAACATGTCGATGTTTTTGCAGTAGTATAGTAAGCCCACAGTGCTGAAAATAGCATGGAATGTCAATTTCCTTTATGAATACCAACTATATCTTTAATCATATTGGTTAAAACTTTATTGACGACTTCGACTTGACCATTAGGTTGTGGATAGTAAGGAGTAGAGGTATCATGGCATAGGCCGAGCTGTGTTGATATTTCAACCATCATAAAGTTACGAAAATGACTACCGTGGTTCGTAACAATAGATTGTGGGACACCAAACCGAGCAATCACATGATTGAAATTGCAAACTATTGTAGTTTCACCGTCATCTCTATATGTAGTCATCGCCTCAACCCATTTCGTAAAGTAATTGACTGCAAGGATAATAGGCCCATGCCCCCCAACCAAGTGAGGGTTACAGGTGAAAAAATTGATGCTCCATTTGGAAAAAGGACCAACAGCTATGATAGGGTGAAGAGGAGTTGGAGCTACTCATATTTTTCGATCATAGATTTGGCAATTATGGCATTTATGGACTATAATAATGCAATCTTTAAACATTGAAGGCCAAAAATAGTCAGCATGTAATATCTTTTGGGTAGTAGCATACCAAGAAATACAACCGCCACATGCTCCAGAATGATATTCCTTTAATGCTTTTTTAGCCTCTTGGAGATTCAAAAACACCGAAAGATAGAATCGGTACCGCGACGGTAAAGAGTGTCACCAACAATATTGTATTGTTGGGATTGGTATCGAATTCGACAATAATCAGTTTAAGATAACTCGGGCCTAAAAGTTTGGGTTTAGAGATATATAATGATATCTCCATACCATGGATCTAATGTACTAATAAGAAAGAGAGATTCATCAGCAAAGGAATCTTATGCTACAGTTTCTATATCAGTATGAGGAAAGTCACACAATGGTTCGGCGAAAACCAAAGATTTCTTTGATTTAGATCTTTCAAATTCTAAATCAAATTGTTGTAATATAACTATCCATTTGGAGTATTTTCCCCCTAGAAATTGCTTAGTAAGAATGTACATCATAGGGTTGCAATCTGAAATGATAGTTTATTTTCAAAGAAGTATATAGTGACAAAATCGTTGAACATCTTGAAAAGCTGCCAAGGCTAGCTTCTCCACATGTGTGTATTTAATCTCAGTTTTAGTGAGATTTCTACTCAAATAATAAATCACATGATCGCTGCTAGAATCATCTTCTTGGACTAACACCATGCCAATAGTGGCATCGGACGCAGCTAGGTACATAAAGTAATCTCAATGATAATCAGGTGGATGCAGTAATGGTGCATTGGTTAGTGCATGTTTTAATGCATCAAAAGCTTTATCGGCAAGCTCATCCCAGAAAAATGGAATGCCCTTTTTCAACAGTGGAGTAAAACCCTGGGTTAGTTTGGCATAATTGTGGATGAATCTACGCAAAAAAATTGCATTCCCTTGCAAACTCTGGAGTTGTGGAAGGCTAGAAGGAGTAGGCAAATTCAGAATTTCCTCTACCTTAAGGGGGTCAACATCAATGCCCAGCGGAGTCGCCAATTTGTTACACTGGACAAATCCCTCTTGTAGACAAGAGTGATCTCCCTAGATCCTTGATGAAAACTAGAAACGAGTAAGACAATTGAACTGACTCTTTCCCTAAGTTGGACTTTTTTGAATTATAATAATTAAAGCTAATGGATGAGCCTCTTACCTATTTCATAAAATGCTCGATGAAGATTCCTTGTTGTGACTTGATGCAACTCCTCAATGCTTGACAAGATTTGCAACCATAAACCATAAAAGGATCAAAATCATATGTGATATAATAATCCAAACAAAACTTAACCTAATGATCAAGTAGATTAGGAATTGAATTTTCCTTAATAAACATCATAGACAATTATAAACCATTCATCATTCCAATAAGACAAATCAATGGGAGAAAGTGTTCATTTGTATTAGTCAAAGATAAAGAGGATCCTTACAACCTTCGTATTGATGCCTTGAGGTTCCTCCCAAATGCCTTCAATCTCCTCCTTATATGACAAGCTTTTTCCAATCTCAAACTAGTGGCATAAGTTTATCTTCTCTGAGTTCTGACCTCCTCAATCCCTCTACCCTCTAGTCATTTTATAGGACAAGAGTAAGAAGTTTCAAATCCAAAAGAGGAGGGTGAGATCCCCTAATTAAGGGATTAGGTTTCCTTGAGGAAAGGGATGAAAATGCATCAACTGAGGGTCATAGTCCGAATAGCCATCACCTAGAAGCTTTCAATTGGAAAATATTCGACGAACTATGTTTCTAGAATGTACTTTTTATTTTTACTTTCTTGAATTCACTTGCGCAGGTTTATAGTGGCAGATAGAGCGCATCTCTACGTTTTTCTCAAAGTTAATTCCAACGAATGCGTGGGAAAATCTAGGAAAATTAACGCAGGTGAAACTTGACAAGGTGTGACAACTATTATTCCCAAATTTATCATCTCCTTCAAGATATTTTTAGTTGTTTGACTTCTAAGGGAGTTCAATCAAACATGTTCATGGACGGTAAAAAGACCCATAAATTGATGAAATGTCATGATGACAAATTGACATGTAACAGCCCTGACCTGGTGGATAAGTCTAGCTTGAGTAAAGAAGTGCATGCAGAATCCTGGTTGGTGCAGTTGGCTATAGGGACCAAGAGAAGAGTTCATCATTAGGTGAGAGCTTGTGCATTTGATCTGAATGGTATGCCTACATCAGCACATCCAAATGTGCTTCCTTTGGGTTCATATAGCATGCTTTTTTTCATGGATTGGTTGTTCACTCACAGGACCAAGGTAGATTGTTACGAGAAATTTATTGAGTGCCTAGATGATGATGGAGAAAGGAGAATCTTGCAGGGAAAGAAGAAGCCTACATCCATAAGAATGGTTACAGCTATGCAAGCTAAACACAATAGCATGATGGGCTATGTATTGTTTGTAGTGCATATTTCCAATGACAATAGGAAGGATGTGGAGGATGATGAAGTTCTGAAGAGGTGCCCTGTTTTGCAACAGTTTCAGGATGTGTTTCCTGTAGACATTTTAGAGTTACTGCCTCATAGGGAAGTGGATTTATCCATTGAGTTAGTACCAAGAGAAGCACCAGCATCAAAGGTAACTTACAGGATGAGTACTCTAGAGTTGGTGGAATTGAAGTTGCATCTTAAGGAAATGCTTGATAAAGGAAACATAAGGCTAAGTGTGTCACCTTGGGGTGCACCAGTGTTGTTTGTAAAGAAGAAGGATGCTATGCTCATATTATGCATTGATTACAGGCAGTTGAATAAGGTGACCATTAAGAACATGTATCATTTTTCGTGGATTGATGACTTGTTTGATTAGTTAAAGGGAGCAGCAGTGTTTTCAAAGATTGACCTGAGATCAAAATATCATGAGGTGTGCATTAAAGAAGAGGACATTTACAAGACTGCATTTTGTACTAGGTATGGTCATTATGAGTTTGTGGTGGTTACTTTTGGTCTTACTAATGTGCTTACCACCTTTATGTGATTGATGAACAACGTGTTGCATCCTTACCTGGAAAAGTTTGTGATAGTGATTATTGACAGTATATTGATATACTCCAACGATGAGGAGCAGCATGCAGAGCACATAGAAACAATGTTGAGATTGTTGAGAGAGAATCAGTTGTATTACAAGCTTAGCAAGTGCAGTTTATTTCAATCACAAATTCATTACTTGGGACATGTGGTTTCCAAGGAAGGGATAGCAATGGATTCATAAAAGATTAAAGTTATCGTGGAGTAGCCAACTTCTAAGAATGTGAATGAGGTTAGATCATTCATCGGACTAGTAGGTCATTATAAGCAGTTCATCAAGAACTTCCCAAGGATTGGCTATCCTATCACATCTTTCCATGGGAAAGGTAAAATTTTGAATGGACTGAGGAGTGTGCAACTAGTTTTGAGCAGTTGAAGCATTTGCTTACAAATGCGCCAGTTTTGAGGATTTCAAATTCTAATAAGGAGGTCATGGTGTGTACATATGCTTGCAAGAAAGGACTTGGTGGGGTCCCAATGGAAGAAGGACATGTGGTATGCTATGAGTTAAGGAAGTTGAATGAGCATGAGCAGAATTATGTGACTCGTGATATTGAGTTGTCAGTTATCATTCATGCATTACAGATGTGGAGACATTATCTCC
This sequence comes from Pinus taeda, assembly GCA_000404065.3. Lineage (NCBI taxonomy): Eukaryota > Viridiplantae > Streptophyta > Pinopsida > Pinales > Pinaceae > Pinus > Pinus taeda. Next base: position 50,456 of record APFE031291536.1, read on the forward strand.
CTAGCAGGAGGTTCATCCTAATGAGTGATCATAGTGGGTTGAGGCACTTGTTTGACCAAACCAATCAAAATGTCAGGCAAGCTAGATGGTTGGATATCCTTAGTGAGTTTGATTTTGAAATCAGATATATCAAGGTTAAGGAAAATCAGGTTGCAGTTGATCTTAATAGGAGAGTGCAAGTAAATCATAATTTCAGCTATGAGCTCTTATGGGATAGATTTGCAAGAGCATATCTTATAGACAAGGCAACGTGGTGACAGGTACAAGCATCTAAAGCAAAGATTACAACAATAGGGTGAAGGTTATAGGGATGAGGAGTATCATCTCACAGTAGATGGCTTGGTCAGATTTAGTAACAGTATTTATGTGTCGATAGTAGTGAATTGAAGAAGCTTATCTTGAGGGAGTTTCATGTCAAGCCATATTCAGGTCACCTAAGGTATTAGAATACTTTGACTTTTGTTAAAAGGTTCTACCATTGTTCAAACTTGGAGAAGGAAGTGGTTGAGTTTGTTGCAAGGTGCTTGGATTGTCAGCAGGTGAAAGATAAATGAAAGCATCTAGCTAGTCTATTAAAACCTATTCCGATTCTAGAATGGAAATGGGAGGTCATTTCCATGGACTTCATTATAGTTTTGCCTAAAACTGCAAGGAAACATGATTCCATCATGGTTGTGGTTGATAGGTTGAGTATGTGAAAATTCCTAGACTCGAAGGAACCCCTACTGCAACAAACCTGAATCTACTTCATCTACTTGATTTTTTAACATATATTAACCAAGTTATTCTTTTGAATACTAAATAAAATTACTTCTGCAGTGTACACTAATTAAATATTTGATCTCATGAAACAGAAAACAAAGAAAAGAACAAGATACATATGACACACTTATTTTTGGACAAAATAGTCCCCAGAAAAACCCAATGCGGGAAAATCGGTGCAGCAGCTCTGAGGGTTTTATTATTATGCGGGAGAAATATTTGAATACAAATCTAGGATGCTCATATAGCAATCATTTACAACGAAAATATTGGCGGAAAGTATGAGTGAGTTTTACCTCACTTCACCTGGCAGAATTCCCGTTGATCCGGCACAAGACTGGCTAACCCCGGTTATTTTTGTGTTGGCTCTACGTTAACCCTGTGTCACCTTCTTTTCCCTCTACATCATCTCTCCCAACTGTTCTGGCAGTTCTCAGTAGTTCCAACAGTTTTATATTTTGCGTAACAAGCAACTTTTCTGCTCTACACTAGCCCTTCTGGCTCTGCGACAGGACTATGTGGGCCTAGATTAGCCCAGAGTGAGCTCTCCCAGCTCATGTGATGCCTCTGTTAGTGTCAGCCTTTCCAGCCTTCCTCCAGTGATCAAATGTGCTCTTACAAAGTGATTTTGAAGTGTCAAGGTCAAATTTTGTCATTTCAGTGAGTCTTCAAGCAAAATTTGGTCATTAGGCATTAGGTCTAGGGTTTGCTTTAACTCCTTCTAAAGTTGTCCAAATGTCGGTCCATGTCATCATTTAGATGAGTGTATCATCATTCAGAGGGTTTTCATCATCATATTAGATTCCATTGGGTCATGTTACACCTTGTTCATGCTTCAGTTGTGCCTTGGCAAGCTCATTTCCCTCTCATAGGGTTTTGAAAGCTAATTTCTCTTGAATGGTCAAATCATCGGCAAAACGTGTTTCCTGATGTTTATACACCTTCCCCTATCCTTAAAGTACCTTATCAAGTGCTTCCCATCACTGAGATTCCCCAAATTCCTCATTTTCGCACAAACCCTAGTTTCTAGCTACAACTTGGCAATTTTCTAGGTTTGGCCTGTGATTTGCCCTTTTGGACCCCTTCCCCTCACTCAATCTCTGAGATTCCACTTTCCCCTGCTTCCTAACATCCCTCCCCACTCCCAAAAATTTCCCCAAGAATTTAGAAGCCCCTTATCCCCTTCATTTCGCTTCATTTCGACAAAATTCCTTGTTTCACACATCGGGATGAGTTTCACTCAAATGGTGTTTCAGAGCAATAAAAGATGAATTTGGGAAAAATGAGAGAGGTCTTTGTCCACAACATGCCAAAGAAGAAAAAACTCCTTCACTTTTTGCACAGGTGTCATGGTTTTAGAGAAATGTCAAAATTACAATCGCCAGATCCAAGGAGGTTGGCCAAGGCACTAAAACGACGGAAAAGGCCCGATCCACTCCAAATTTTGGCCAAAGCCTCTTTGAATGAGCATGGTACTTTATTGGGGACTCCCAGCACAAATTTCAAGAAATTTGGAGAAAATTTTGTCAATTGTGAATTTTTTGTGCCAAACACAGGTGCTTCTCAACGGGTCTCACCCCCGGTGAGACCCTTTGTCATCGTAGCTCCGTTTTGCAAAAACTCAGCATTTTTGGATTTTTCATGTAAAGTTACATATGCCTATGGATGGATTTGAAGTTTTTGTGGAGTTATGGACCTCCAAAAGGTCAAAATACATGAAACATTTGACTTTCTGCCCATTTTCTGAGTTGCAGAAGCAGTCTTAGGAGAATTGAGTTTTGACTGGGCAAATGACCTCCAAATTCAAAAATTCCGGTTGGGTTAGAAAATAGACTCGCAGACCTTTCCAACGAGCTATCCTTCACCCAATTCTGATACCGGGAAGGCCTCCAAACAGAGCTCCAAAGTGCACAACCCGTTGAGAAAAGGGGCGTGACCCGTTGAGGAAATGTTGCCAGATTTGACCAGTTCAGCCCAGAAATTCCAGTTTTGACCTTTGTCGACTTTCTGAGGTTAATGATGATCTTAATGGATGTAATTGTGACACTTTTTGGATACTTTTACTCTTGTTTAACTCTTCTAGAAGAAATTTCTCATGTAAAGGGTAAAAATTGAATGTATGAACTGATTTCCAAGTTTATAGAAGCAAGTTGTTTTGACTGCCTATTTTGTAGTGCTTAGTTTAGAAGTTGTTCAAACAGCTCCTAGAAGGATGAGCTCGACCCCTAGAGGCAAGGAAAGGTGTTAGCTTGCCTATATTATGTA
>APFE031291546.1:0-13434 GCA_000404065.3 Pinus taeda
GAAAGTGTCGTTGCTAGGATAAAACTTACTTCTTTATGGTTGATAGTGTAATTTCACTAAAGGTTTTTTTTGGAGTTCTTGAGGGTTCTTGAGAGATAGACATATTTGTTAGCAACTGGATGGAGCAGTTTAGCTTATTAGAGGGGCTTCTCAATTATGGGAGTTGGAGTTGTCATACGCATCAGTGGCATTTCTAACCTTTAGCAAATCTAAGGAGCATCTAGTGTGGCTTTTGTAAGGTATTCTCTGGCTTGGTGTTGGGTCATGTTCATTTGGGTAATTTATGTTGTTTGTAAGTCCTCTTTGTTGAAGCTAGGTATTCCTGCATTTGTGGAGTCGCCTAGAGTTTATTTGGTCTCTTGGTTGTCCGTATGTTTTCTTAAGGAGTCTTGTTACTCTCTTGTCAAGTCTTATTGACCAACCTCCAATTAATCAAAGGTCTTTTGCTTTACCTCTGACAATTGTGGTTTTCATAATCCTTCCAAGAGATTTATTGATTTACCATACTTGTTCATGTGGCTTTTGGCATCTGGCTGGTCTGTTTAGTGTGTTGGTTCTTATTCAAGTTGTGGTGTTGAGTGACAGGGGTATTTCCCTTAATTTTTGGTGGTGGTCCCTCTCTAAAACTCTTTATGGTCGTTTGGAGATTCGATGGCATCCTTTTAACTATAAGCCCTCTTTGTTTCTCATCTTATGTTTGTGTTTGTTGTTTAAAAGAAGCATGTCATTTGTTGTTAAGAAAGTTGTCATCATTTTGGATTCGGAAGGGATATTTCAGGAAAGTTTGCAGAATTCGATGGCAAGTACTCCCTAGTCTGGTTGGTATAGTGGGGGGCTCTAGGTTTGGTCAATGTTTTGTGGTATTGAAACCTCCCTCCTCCCTCTTAGTTGTGGTCCTCTATTGGTATTTGGATCAAGACTGTGTTATGCGTGAGGCTTCCTTTGGTCATCATGTGGGTGTGGAGGAGTTGACTCCCGTTTATTCCTTTTGTCATGGACAGGTAGAGTATGTGGTGTCGATGGAGTCTAACTACGCGAGGTAGTTGAAATTATATAGGAAGAATTGATGAGCAATCTCAGGCGTAGGAGGCAACCTCTTGTTGTCATGCATCAACCTACCCTAACACCAGAGCAAACATTTTGTAGTTAAAATCCAAAGTGGCTCAAGAACATCACTCTCACTTGGATTCTGACCTAGTCATTGAAGTGCCCAATTAGGTTCTCGACCTTGGAAAAACTAGGGGACGAAGGAACCAGTACCTAAACTCTATCACTTTGCATTGGGAGATGAAAACTTTCCTTCGAAGGTTGTTGAAGAAAAAAAGAGAGGAATGGAATGATATTATATTTTTTCTCAATGATATTCAAAGGATTTAGAGGCACCAGAAATATTGTCTGGAATGAATGGATGTTTGTCTTGCTCATTTGGAGAGCCATCTCCAATGCAAGGGCAAGCTATCAAGCCTTGTTGGAACCAGTGCATAAGATCTAAAATCAGTGACATTGCCAGACTTCTAGTCTCATCTCATGTTTACTCTTATCCTCCAACTGTTAGTTTTTGTAAAGGTTTTGGTAGGAATAATTATTGTCCTTCGTGGAATTTTGTATAACTAGTATGTAGATAAGTGGGTACTCTGGCCTGAAATATGGCCAATGGCCAATGTCCCAGTTTCATGGACATAATGTAAATATCGACACATCGGGGCTATAATTTTAAAAATTGTAGGTATTAGAAATTTAACTTATAAAAAAAAAATACGTTTAAACTTTGGCAGGGATTTCTTAGAATTGCAAGTTTCAACTATGTAATTTATAAAATTCAAGTGTCTCAAAGGCTTTTCAGGGCATGAAATCTATTTATGGGTTTTCCAGGGCACAAAATATATTTATGCATAAAAAAATGCATTTTAAAAAACATGATCTTGCCAAAACTTGTTACCAAGATTTATGTGGGGAAAAAAGTCTAATAGTTAGGTTGTGCCAATAAAAAATGGATATATATTGGTGTTTGATTAAGATGGACTTATATTGGTTTAGTTTATTAAAATTTATGTTTTTGACATTTTTTGACATTTATTTTATTATTATTAGAAACATAACATTCACTTAAGTTGTAAATGTTATCTATAAGAACTTAGTTTAGCGTTATGATCCTTGCTTCTTAAATATGATAAGAAACCAATATTACAGTCGTCTTCAAGGGGGGGCCTCCTTTTACAAAGAATACAATGCATAGACAATATTTGATGATCCAAAAAACAAGTCTCTTTATTGTATACATGGGAGACAAAGGGTACAATTATATTAGAACGGTACCATGAGGGGTTCATGCCTACATAACAATATACTAATAGAAATGTAATCACTTAATATTTGGGGCTTAATAAGGAGTTTTAGGGCTTATATGGAACTTAACATGCCCCTCCCCTTAGTTTAATCCTAGCTTACACATGCATACAAGAACGGGTTATATCATAGCAACAATAAGAACATATGTAAATACACAAAGAATAAAGGAATTTCGGGAAGAACTTCCAACTGAGTTTATATTAGTCTTGATATGTATTTATATATAAGAGATGTGGTTGGAGGGCTTGTACCCGCTCCAACCAATCATTCCCTTTACCTCGTACAATTATTGTTTGTTACTCACATTTACTCAGTCTATTATGTATGATGACTTACATAGGCCTAAGGGGCCCTTATAATACCTCCCCCATCCTCGTTGCCTTGCTTGTCCTAAGGAAGGGTGAAACAATGTATTAGACCTCTACTCTTGTTGAAGTATCCTTATTGTACATCAACAATGCATATAGACTTGCATAGGTAACTTTGTTGCAATAATCACCAGCTAGATCGGAAGATGCATGTATACTTGATATGTTTTTGTATGATTAGTTTTGTTGTGCTAATAACAATTACATAGTTATAAACATGTGTTTGCTTCTTGCTTTTTGTGCTAAGGTTTCCTTAGTTGTTGGTGCTTACAAATAGGTAAATTTCCTTAAGCTAAACAAGAAATTCATGAGAAGAATAGCTTAAAAAATGAATAATGAACAACAAACATGTACAGTGTAGCAAACCATCAAAGAGACACATTAACACAGTGTTTTGATGAAGGAATTCACCCCTACTGGGCTACATATCCTTGGTCCAGCTTCCATGGCTTGGGCCTCTATATTAGTTAAATGTGGAAAAAATGATGTTTACAAAGCTCTATGGCTCATGATACCTACACCAATGTGTTGAGAAGGTCATTAGCCAAGAACACTTCTTTTTTATCTCAATTTGATCGAAAATTACTCAAGTTATGCTGCATTCAATTTTTTCCTAGGAATCCCTACTAAATCTGGAGAGACTCCATTTAAGTCCGCCAAAACCAGCAGCTTCCGCCTAATTTGGCCAACTTAATCAACGGTTTAATAAAATGCTAAACATAATTAATTAAATTAAGTGTGATTAGCGTGCTAAGCGCCTATCGTTGGCCCTTGGTTTTCTGATGTGTGGTCACATGGGATGGGGGCTAGCCCGCAAGGCTGGCTCCCACCACCCCCATTGTCGACAATTAATGCAACTTTAAAGACAAGTACATAGTCTCCATTTTCAAGTCTATGCATATGCTTCAATGGTAAGTTATGGAATTTGGGTGAGGAGGTTACTAGTTCAAACCTGCCTTTGCCCAACCCATAGATATATATATATAAATAATATATAAATTATATTATATATAAATATATATATATATAGAATATATATTATATATATAAAAAGAATACTATAAATAATAGCTATATATAATATTTAAATAAAAACAAATTTGAATTCCACCTTAGAGCCAACTAGGTAATTTCCCTTTCACACAACCACACTAGCGAATCCGGAGGCGACACTTATCACCATCCCATTGGACGAAAACTGAATAAGATTCCCCTTGCTGACTGGACTGCTGACAGGACTGCCATGTCATCATTCTATCTCATTCTGCAATTTTTTTAGTTGTTTAGGAAAACTAACAACATGTCTTTTCTCCTTCATCTAGACTTCGTTTTCGATGAAACGAATTGCATTGCAATCGTCCTGACGAGACGGACGTAGTTGTATAGTTTTCAAGCCAATCTAAGAACTTTGATTTTTGAGCTAAATACTGAGCACCTGACCATTCCTCCCCACTAGAAGCCTTTTGGACCCCAAAAAATACTATCAATTGTTCAACAAGTGAGGGTACAACTCCCTCACCTTTTCAATATTCAACCATTTGGCTTGAGAAGACTTTTATCCCTTGAGTCTCACTCTAAGGTATTCGACATCCCCTCTCTTTAAAGTTTTGGTTCTTTTGTCAAATATGAGATCTTGTTGAAGATCATCTAGATATTTTGGCGAGAAATCATCTATTGATGGCAGCTGAACATGCTCTCCTTGATCACCAATCAAAGGAGGCTCAGACAATCTCAAATCTCAAAATTAACAACAAAGTATATTTGCATGTGAGGAGGCTAATAAAGCTTGAATGCCTTATTACCACTTTTTTCTAGAATTTTAAAAGGACCATAACGGATTGGTTTCAGCTTTTTACCTTCCCCTTGAAGTCTCTCTTTGCTAATATATAACCAAACTTCATCGCCAACTTGAAATTTGTGATGAATCCGGTGTTTGTCATGTCTTGTAGCTTCTTTGACTTTTCTCAAGTTGTTCTTGCACTATATGATGTATCAACTAAATTTTCTCTATGAACTTCCTTGCCTTATTGATGTCACTATGACCTTCGATAGCAACATCTTTCTCAAAGATGAAATGGCAATCTTTGAAAGTATCCATAACATGCCTCAAATGGCAATGTGTTTGTGGAAGAATGCTTTTCCCTGTTGTATGCATGTTGTATGTAATGCAATTGTTCATCCCACAACTTGGGATGTTTGCTACAATATCCTCCAAGAAGATGAATAATTGTTCTATTGACCACCTTGGTTTGTCCATCTGTTTGTGGATGAAAGGTTGTACTCTTCTTCAACTTTGTGTCCATCATGTCCCCATAAGTTTGACCAAAAATTCCCAACAAATCAAGAATCTCGATCACTTACAATAGAAGTAGGAAGACCAAAATGTACCCAAATGTTATTGAAAGAAAAGATGAGTTGTTTGTTCAAATGTAATTTGCTTTTCACATGGTGTTAGTATGCACATCTTGTTGAACTTGTCTACAATTACATACAAGTAATCATGATCTTTCCTTGACAATGGAAGACCTCCTACAAAATCCATTGAGATACTCTCCCATGGATGTGAAGGTACTAGAAGTGGAGTGTATAAACCAAGTTTCCTATTACTAGGCTTACTTGTAGCACATAAAGAACATCCTCTTATGAAACGAGAAACATTATCCAACATGCGTGACCAATAACAAAACCTTTGAAGATTCGTTATTGTCTTTCCTACACCAAACTGTCCAACAATCAATGAAGTGTGCGCCTCTCTTATGATACTATTTCTTTCTCCTTATGGAATACACAACTTGCCCGAGTGATACAACAAATTGTTATGTACATGATAATCCAACTCTTATATTTGGTTTCCTTGACTCAAGCTTGTGTATACTTCTTAAAATTCACTATCATTTGCATATTTTTCTATGTAACTTTCATGCAAAACATAATTATGCTTCAGTATAACATATGAATTTACAATAGGCCTTGAAAGCATATCAGCTACCTTATTGTAGATTCCCTTTTTATACCTGATAACTAAATGAAATTGCTGTAGAAAACCCATCCATCTGAAATGTCATGACAGCTGCAACTTTGATTGTGACTGTAAATACTGCAATGCTTGATGGTCGGTATGGATGATGGTCTCCTTCCCCATCAAGTAGTGCTTCCATTTCTTAACACTTGGTATCAATGCATAAATTTCTTTGTTATATGTGGGATAGTTAGTTACAGGTCCATTAAAAATTTATGAATGAAATGAAATGGCTTACCATGTTGCAATAGAATTACTCCCATGGCATAATTGCTTGCATTTGTCTGAATCTCGAATGGTTATCTAAGATTCGGAAGTGCTAATACTGGTGCTGAACTTATCTTTTGCTTCAAAGCATCAAATGCTTTATGTTGTACATCTCCCCAATGGAAGGCTTTCTTGACACTTGTCAATGCATGTAATGGAGCTGCAATGGAAGAAAAATTAGCAATAAACTTTCTCCAATATTGTGTTGCCCCCAAAAAGCTTCTTGTAACTATATTTGGCTTGGGCCAATTCAAAATGAACTCAACCTTAGAGGGGTCTATCTTCAATTCACCTCCTCCAACAATGTGTCCCAAATACACCAAAGAAGTCTTACCAAATTCACACCTCGACATCTTTAAAAACAAATGTTATTTTCTCAAGACATCAAGTACTTTGTTTACATGCATGACATGTTCATCTCTTAACTTGCTTAATATGAGGATATAATCTAAGTAGACAATGACAAAATCATCTAGAAATGGTCTCAATACATCATTCATTACTCTCATGAAAGTAGTTGGAGCATTTGTAAGACCGAAAGGCATAACAAGCCACTCAAACAATCATTGTTTAGTTTTAAATGCATTTTTCCAAATGTCTTCTTTAGCTATCCTAACTTGATGATAACCACTTCATATTTCTAACTTAGTGAAATAATTTGCATACCTCAACTGAACAAGCAAATCATCAATTCTTGGGAGTGGATAATGATTATTTACCGTGATTTTATTCAGTGCACGGAAATCCACACACATGCACCAAGTGCCATCCTTCTTTGGCCTCAAGACAATGGGTGAACCGCATGGTGAAGTAGATGGGTGTATGATACCTTTGCTCATCAATTCTTGGATTTGATTTTTGATTTCCAAACTCTCCATAATAGACATGCAATGCATGCCAATGTTCAGAAGTGGAACATCCTGTTGCAACCGAATCTCATGCTAAATTCCCCTCTTGGGAGGTAACCCCTTTAGTTCCTGAACATTTCGCCATGCTTGCTTACCACATCAAACAAATCAGATTTCAATTTATCATCGCAACCTTCAAAAGATTCATAATCATTATCATTATTTTTCTTGATCACAAGAAGCACAAAATTTTAACCTGCATTTACTAGTCTCTTCATCTACCCTGCATTGACCAAAGAAATGTTCAGCTTTTTGCGATGGCCTCTCACTATGTACTCCACCCCATTCTTGAGCAATATGTATTTGTTGTCATGGCGATAAAATATCGCTTTTCTATCATACAAATAAGGACTACCCAAAATGATTCCTAAGATGTCAAGTGAACTTCATCTAACTCAACTTCATCAATGAACTTTTCATTAATGGCGAGTTTGAATAAACACTTCCTTGTAACCTGTAAGTTTGCATTGTTTACTATCCACCCAATGGATATGGCCTATGATGAGGTACAGTTTCAAGGTTTAGTTTTTTAAACAAGTCTTCTGAAATCAAGTTTGATTGTGACCTACTATCAAATAATGCAGCAACCTTAATATGATTTGAAATCACTCTAACATGAAACAACTATATTCTTGACTCTTCATTTGGAGTGTTGTTTTGACTATGCGATGAACCAGTACTTGCAACAATCTCTTTTCCTTTTGTAACCATGGCTGAAATCTTTTTCTCATCACCAGAATCTGAACCAAGGTCATGTTGTGTGGTAGTTGTCATCTTTTGTTTTCCCTTATTGTTTTGTTTCTTAGGCCTTAATTCGGGATGCAGTTTCCAACAGTGAGCTTCATCATGCCCCTCTTTCGAACAGTGTTTGCATGTGATTTTGTCCCCTTCTTTCTTCACAATTGCATTCTTCTTTCCCTTCCATTTTCCACCCTTTTCTTTCTCCTTACCCTTGAATGGCTTCCTCTTACTACCCTCTTCTTGAATGTTCTTTCCTCTAGATTCAAGGTGGTGGCTTGCACACATACCTCATCTAAATTGTTTGGATTAAACATAAGGATATTATGTTTCAAATAGGAATGTAAACCCCTAATATATTTCAACAGTGTATCTTGGGAATTCAAATTTACTCCTAATAACAAAGCCCTTTTTCTAAACTAGTGTATAATCTTGGACTGTTTGGCCTTTAAGCTGCCTGAAATTCTGCCATCTCATAATGGATTTTTGCATATAGGCTAAAGGATAAATCTGTCTTTTAATTTCATAAACAAATTCAACCCAAGTGATGGACATCTTACCATGGATTCCCCTTTCCTCTTGAGTCTTGCTTCCCACCAAACTAGTGCAATTCCTTCTAGCCTCAATGAATCCAACTGGATCTTTATTTCATCTTCTTGAAAGTTCTGAATTTTGTAGTATACCTCCAACTGTCGAATCCAATTGCCCAACTTTTATGCATCCACCTCTCCATTGTACATGGGAAGTTCAAATTTTATGTCCAATTTCAGTAATGGAGTTTTTCCTTTTGGGGTTTTGGAATGAGTATGGGAAGTTTCAGTGGTAGTAGTGGAAGATGATGCTGTGTGAGATGATGAAGATAATGAGGATGGTGAAGATGGAGGTGGCTTTCCACCATTCCCTTTGGAATCCTTCTTCTCATCTTTTTTGTCCTTTGAGCTTCCTTCTCCATGTGGAGGTTTAGAACTCTCCCTAGCCATTCTGGTGTTCCTCTCTTCATAGAGGACTTTAACCATCTTAGTCAAAGTATAGAAAGCTTTCTTAAATTCTTCCTCTTCTAAAAAGGGACCTTCAGTCTCTCTTTCTCCAGACATAATGGCTATGGATTCAGGCTTAGAAATTTGTATTGATTGTATCTCTTTAATCTCAGTTGAAGGCAAAACTTGAGGAGTTTCAAGTGCAACTGGAATTGGAACTTTGGGTGGTGGAGATTGTGACGTGGCTCTCTTTCTTTTGGGCATTACCTCAGGAGTTGCAACCAATAGCTTCCCTTCTCCTCTCTGCAACTTTAACCTTGTAAGCATCACAATTTTGCAACCATTAAAATCCTAATTGCACAAACTCAAGCAATCAATAAATTCAACCTTGGGCTCTGACACCAACTTTATCTGTTTTTGTATGATTAGTTTTGATGTGCTAATAACAATTACAAAATTATAAACATGTGTTTTCTTCTTGCTTTTTTTGCTAAGGTTTCCTTAGTTATTGGTGCTTACAAACAAGTAAATTTCCCTAAGTTAAACAAGACATTCATGAGAATAATAGCTTCAAAAATTAATAATGAACAACAAACATGTATAGTGCAAAAAACCATCAAAGAGACACATTAACACAATGTTTTGATGAAGGAGTTCACCCCTCCTGGGCTACATCTCCTTGGTCCAGCTTCCATGGCTTGGGCCTCTCTATTAGCTCAATGTGAAAAAAAATGTTGTTTACAAATCTCTATGGCTCCTAATGCTTGCATCAATGTGTTCAGAAGGTCCAGATTAGCCAAGAGCACTTCTTTCTGATCTCAATTTGGTCGAAAATTACTCAAGTTATGCTGCATTCAATTTTTTCCAAGGAATCTCCGCTAAATCTAGAGAGACTCCAGTAAAGTCTGCCAAAACTGGTAGTTTCTGCATAATTTGACGCGTCGCCAACTTAATCAACTGTTTAATTAAATTCTAAATGGAATTAATTAAATTAAGTGTGATTAGCGCGCTAAATGCATATCTACTGGCCCTTGTTTTTCTAATGCGCGGTCACATGGGGTGGGGTTTGGCTCCCACCACCCCCACTGTTGGCAATTATGCAGTGTTAAATACAAGTTCGTAGTCTCCATTTTCAAATCTGTGCATATGGTTCAACAATATGGCATGAAATTAAGGCGGGGGAGGTTATGGGTTCAAACCAGCCTCTTACCAACCCATATATTTTTATCAATATATATTTATGCCATATGAAATTCGAACTTTGGTTATATGCGAACTTTGTAATATTCGGATTTAATAAATAATGTTTATTTTATATATATGTATATATATATATATATGTGTGTGTGTGTGTGTGTATATATATATATATATATATAGATTAAAAACTAATAATATAAATAATAACTATATACAATATATAATATATAATAATATTTAAATAAAAACAAATTCAAATTCCACCTTCCACCCAATTAGGCAATTTCCCTTTCACACAACCACACTGGCGAATCCAGAGGTGACATTTGTCACAGCCCCATTGGGAAAAAACTGAAGAAGATTCCCCTTGTTGACTGGACTGTTGATTGGACTATAATGTCATCATTCTGTCCCATTCTGCAATTTTTTTAGCTGTTTAGGAAAATGAACAACAAACCTTTTCTCCTTCATCTAGACTTCATTTTCAATGAAACGAATTGTATTGTGATCATCTTGACGCATCAGATGTAATCGTATAGTTTTCAAGCCAATTTGAGAACTTTGATTTTGAGCTAAACACTGAGCACCTGATCAATACTAGGTGTATTGTGACTTCTACTCGTGTTATCACTCAGAAATTCCCCTGATTGTGGGAGGAAATAACTAACATAACCTCAAATCAATCTTGTAGGTTGAAATTGGCCCTTCAACCCGAAGAGGGCTCTCTCCGTAAAACTCAACTACCATATGGTCACTCTAGTAGAAGGTTTTGTGTATTTGAGCTCAGGTGGCTAGATTTTGATCTATGGATCAATTCGTCGGGTGATCATCAAAACCATTGGGCATGGAGTCCATCTACTTAAACAATTGAGATCATAGCTTCAATGAGTAGGTTGTACAAAGCATGAAAAGTCACGGCCCTTTGATTGTTTGGAAAATTAGAACAAAGAGAGACTAAAAGAAACAAAGTTTATGGAAGGATGGAGCAACAAATATTAATGACTGATAATTTAGGAGAGGATCATCAATGAAATCTGATCTCATAAACTAACATTCTCGGGCATGGAAGAAGATAATTATAAAATAGAGAAAACATTGATAGGGAGAAGCAACACATTAATTTCCTACTAACTTCTCATAAGACATTGTGAATACATTCAAGATTGCTCAAATACATCTGGATTACAAGTGTTTATTCAATCATTTCCAACCCTTATATTACATATTCACAAATTGTTTATATAGTGCTCTTTATAACACTTTTACAAAATAATAGTCCTTACATTTTACAAAAATAGACATCTTTTAAATATCTCTCAAGCTCATGTATGCAAAAGATAGACTCTAAAATAATATGAATGTCTTAGAAAAACTATAGGAAAACATGCTTGCTTTCGGGTAAAATAAATATCTAATTAATTGCTTTCCTTGAAAGTAGAACGGGTCCCCAATTGTAATTTAGCATCTCTGCTATCACAATAGGTCCCTCTGCAACTGCTCCTTTTCTTTCTCCTTACCCTTGAATGGCTTCCTCTTACTACCCTCTTCCTGAATGTTCTTTCCTCTAGATTCAAGGTGGTGGCTTGCACACATACCTCATCTAAATTGTTTGGATTAAACATAAGGATATTATGTTTCAAATAGGAATGTAAACCCCTAATATATTTCAACAGTGTATCTTGGGAATTCAAATTTACTCCTAATAACAAAGCCCTTTTTCTAAACTAGTGTATAATCTTGGACTGTTTGGCCTTTAAGCTGCCTGAAATTCTGCCATCTCATAATGGATTTTTGCATATAGGCTAAAGGATAAATCTGTCTTTTAATTTCATAAACAAATTCAACCCAAGTGATGGACATCTTACCATGGATTCCCCTTTCCTCTTGAGTCTTGCTTCCCACCAAACTAGTGCAATTCCTTCTAGCCTCAATGAATCCAACTGGATCTTTATTTCATCTTCTTGAAAGTTCTGAATTTTGTAGTATACCTCCAACTGTCGAATCCAATTGCCCAACTTTTATGCATCCACCTCTCCATTGTACATGGGAAGTTCAAATTTTATGTCCAATTTCAGTAATGGAGTTTTTCCTTTTGGGGTTTTGGAATGAGTATGGGAAGTTTCAGTGGTAGTAGTGGAAGATGATGCTGTGTGAGATGATGAAGATAATGAGGATGGTGAAGATGGAGGTGGCTTTCCACCATTCCCTTTGGAATCCTTCTTCTCATCTTTTTTGTCCTTTGAGCTTCCTTCTCCATGTGGAGGTTTAGAACTCTCCCTAGCCATTCTGGTGTTCCTCTCTTCATAGAGGACTTTAACCATCTTAGTCAAAGTATAGAAAGCTTTCTTAAATTCTTCCTCTTCTAAAAAGGGACCTTCAGTCTCTCTTTCTCCAGACATAATGGCTATGGATTCAGGCTTAGAAATTTGTATTGATTGTATCTCTTTAATCTCAGTTGAAGGCAAAACTTGAGGAGTTTCAAGTGCAACTGGAATTGGAACTTTGGGTGGTGGAGATTGTGACGTGGCTCTCTTTCTTTTGGGCATTACCTCAGGAGTTGCAACCAATAGCTTCCCTTCTCCTCTCTGCAACTTTAACCTTGTAAGCATCACAATTTTGCAACCATTAAAATCCTAATTGCACAAACTCAAGCAATCAATAAATTCAACCTTGGGCTCTGACACCAACTTTATCTGTTTTTGTATGATTAGTTTTGATGTGCTAATAACAATTACAAAATTATAAACATGTGTTTTCTTCTTGCTTTTTTTGCTAAGGTTTCCTTAGTTATTGGTGCTTACAAACAAGTAAATTTCCCTAAGTTAAACAAGACATTCATGAGAATAATAGCTTCAAAAATTAATAATGAACAACAAACATGTATAGTGCAAAAAACCATCAAAGAGACACATTAACACAATGTTTTGATGAAGGAGTTCACCCCTCCTGGGCTACATCTCCTTGGTCCAGCTTCCATGGCTTGGGCCTCTCTATTAGCTCAATGTGAAAAAAAATGTTGTTTACAAATCTCTATGGCTCCTAATGCTTGCATCAATGTGTTCAGAAGGTCCAGATTAGCCAAGAGCACTTCTTTCTGATCTCAATTTGGTCGAAAATTACTCAAGTTATGCTGCATTCAATTTTTTCCAAGGAATCTCCGCTAAATCTAGAGAGACTCCAGTAAAGTCTGCCAAAACTGGTAGTTTCTGCATAATTTGACGCGTCGCCAACTTAATCAACTGTTTAATTAAATTCTAAATGGAATTAATTAAATTAAGTGTGATTAGCGCGCTAAATGCATATCTACTGGCCCTTGTTTTTCTAATGCGCGGTCACATGGGGTGGGGTTTGGCTCCCACCACCCCCACTGTTGGCAATTATGCAGTGTTAAATACAAGTTCGTAGTCTCCATTTTCAAATCTGTGCATATGGTTCAACAATATGGCATGAAATTAAGGCGGGGGAGGTTATGGGTTCAAACCAGCCTCTTACCAACCCATATATTTTTATCAATATATATTTATGCCATATGAAATTCGAACTTTGGTTATATGCGAACTTTGTAATATTCGGATTTAATAAATAATGTTTATTTTATATATATGTAT
>APFE031291565.1:0-10554 GCA_000404065.3 Pinus taeda
GGCCGTCAGCACCCCATCAGGGAGGATCCTCTTTTACATTAATGCTGAGACCATAAACAAAATGCTGCACTTTGATCAAACAGAGTTGCTGATCCCATTCTCCATGAATTATTTGATGGACGCTGGTGACAAGATGACCAGTGAAGAACTGCAAAGGATCATCAGGAACTTCATGAGACCTGAATGCCAGACTACAGAGCCACCTCCCTATCTGAATGATCAATTCAATGATGTGGGCAAGCTATTACTAGACATGATAGCCTATGTATTGGGGTACCAAAACAGTGAGCATGTGGACAGAGCCATGCTAGTACTGCTGTCTGTTTACAGCCCATACCAACCCCCTGCCCAAAAGTACAACTTTGCTAAGTTCATAGCCAATAAGATCCATGATCAGTTAACCAAAGTGGACAGACAGGGGGTTTTCAGATATTCAGCTTATATCTACCATATGTTCATGTATTATCATTCTGAAGCCTTCCCATGCTATATCAGAAGGCTGGATCATACAGGGGAAAGAAGATCTGTTATCTTCTGGACCTCAGTCTATCACAAGGTCACAAATTCACCCTATACCTACTATGAATTTGTTGACCAGTTTGTCTACCCAGTCTTCTGCATGTTGATGAAGTCACCACCTCCCAGAATATCCAATGAGATAAAGAAAGCTCTGCAGCTTTCTAAGAACAACAAAATAGGTGATTGGTACCTATATGAACATCATACAATCTTCAGGGTCTATGGATGTGAGCTTTGCCCA
Organism: Pinus taeda; assembly: GCA_000404065.3. Classification (NCBI taxonomy): domain Eukaryota; kingdom Viridiplantae; phylum Streptophyta; class Pinopsida; order Pinales; family Pinaceae; genus Pinus; species Pinus taeda. Next base: position 761 of record APFE031291565.1, read on the forward strand.
TATAGGCTCCCAAAATACGTGCCAATGAGGTTGTTTGCATTGGAATATTACCGGCAACTGATTCAGTCAGACCTTACCCACTTCCACAGCTCCAAGAAAAAGGCTCACCTTAACTTCAAAAATGAAATGGGCCCTTTCATCATGAATAAGAAGGATGGGAGGCCGCAGATTTGATCCTGAAGGACAATTACAAGCTGTCTTATAGCTTTCGGTGGGTCCCTTATGATCCTCAAGGAGTCATCTCTGCTAGGAGAAATAAGTATAGGCTCCTAGCCATTAAGCATTGCCAATACCCTCACATAGAACAATATGCCAACTTGCAAGAATGGCAACCAGATACTCTAGTTGAGGGTTTAACTGAGGAAGAAAGAATGCTTAAGAATGTCAAGGAGCTTGAAAAGACTATTGACCTAGATTATGTGCAGCAGGTACCCTTCAGACAGCCTTACTCAGTGGGACAAGGCACCTCAATTACCAGGACTGCACCAAAGGCACTTACTACAACAGTATCAGCAATGGACAAAGGCAAAGGCATTCTAGGTGCAGAGAATGAGCTGGCAAAGGGACAAACTAAGGAACAGGCAGGACAACAAATAGAGCAGCAGAAAGAGAAGGAAACAGAGCAGGAGGCACAGCACAAAGCAGAGCAACAAATGGGCCAGCAACAAGAACAAGCTGATAAGCCACAGAATGGGTTGCTACAAACTCTTGCAATACAAACGCCACCACCTCAAATGCAACAGTCGACTGCCCCAGTCCTACAAACCCCAGCACATGAAGAAAGGGGAGTAAAGAGACAAAGAGAAGAGTCCACTCCTCTCAGTGGATCCTCCCATCAGCCAGAAGCCAAAAGGCAAAGGGAAGACTCCCCACAGATAGAAGACATCACTGATGATGTCTTAGATATTTCCACAAAGGACAAAGAGAGCAGCCAGCAGACAGGAACAAGCTCCTTTCAGCAGGAGCAGAATTTACAGGTCAGTTTGGAGGTGGCTTCCCAATCACAGCAGAGCAAGAAGCCAAAGAGCACCAAGGCTTCTTTCAAACAAATAAAGGCTCAAAATGAGCTATTGAGGGCAGAGGTGTACAAACAATTTATAGATGCTACACCAGCCATGCAAGAAAGACTGATGTTAGTTTATGACATCCAAGAGGAGAAGATTATCTTCAGTCATTTTAAGCCCAAGGGGCCGCAACCTAAGACAACTACAGATTTCATAAAGACAAGGGTGGAGGTCTTGGCCAGAGATATACACCCTATGGACCAAATCGAACTCCACAAGCAGGCTGGAGAGATGGTATATGCCACCCTAGTGGAAAAGGCCACATTGGCCCATGAGCTGAAAGAATCATTGAAAAACACTAACACTCAGCTGGACATTGAGAGGATGTCCTCCAAAGCCAAGGACAACAGAATTAAATCTCTTGAGGATATCATTATTGACTTAGGGCATGATCCTAATGATCCAACAGGCGTTAAGGCCCTAATGAAGAAGAAAGAGGATGACCTCAGTGCCTTGAGGAAGAGGTTGAAGCTGCCACCCACTGAACACCCTCAGACAGCAGAGCTTCAAAAGCAAAAATAGCTAGAGGATCAGCTGGACCTCTTACTACAACAGGATCAAAGGATAAGAGAGTTGGAGAAGGAATTGGAGGGAGCAATACAAGACAAACAGGGAGAGTCCACTTCCCAAGCTCCTCCAACAACTTCTACTACAGTAGCAACATCAGGGGCAACAGGGGCCCCCACAACAGAGGCAGCAGGAACATCATCAGCTCAACAGGACAATCCAACTATAGAGGACATAACCAAGGCTGTCAAGAAAATGGAGCTCCAAGCTGATGAAATAAAGAAAGCCAAGGAGACATTGGCAGAGCTGGAGTCAAAATATGATAAATCCAAGATGACAGTGGCTGAGCAGGGCAAAGAAATAAAGGCCCTCAAGGACAGGATAAAGGCCTTAGAAAAGGAACTAAATCTAGAAACAGCCATGGCCGAGATAAAGAGGATTTTATGGGCCAAAATAAGCAAATCTATCACCCAACAGTGGAAATCCATAAAGACAATTCATCAGCAGATGGAATTGCTAGGCCAAGCTCATATAGAGATCAATAAGGCCAAAACAGTACTGGGAAACAGGCCAGAACAGGCCAACAGGATGGTAGATTTCTTGAACAGGCATGAACAGGAGGAGTTGGTAGCCATGGGCATTCCTAATAGAACAGAAGCTGTCCTCCTTGCCAAGAAAGTGCTCACCCTTAGAAGTTATATACAGGCAGTGGAGAGAAAGTGCTTTGAAATGACAGCAGATGTGGAGGAGTTCAGGGTTAAACTGGCAGAACTGCAAGCAAGAGGCCTGGCCAGTCTATTAACTAGTGCAGGAAAATTGGTCTCCCAAGAACAGTTTGCCAACAGAATGGTGACATATATGGAAAATCAGATCACTGCATCTGGCAGTTCATCTGAACAGACAGGGCCTCCCTCAGGACAGAATTTATATGATAAATTGGGAGGCCTATTCTTCATTGAAAATGAAGTAAATCACCTTTTTGAGACTCCTCCCAATTTTTTCAAATACACAGAGGCTGATGAGACCTTGATAAAAATTAGGAGGCATCAGATGCCCAAGGAAGATTGGTGGCAATCAATGCTCAGAATTCTGCCACGTTAGCTTCAATTATTCAGCCACTACGAGCCCAGGTCAAATACATGATAGCATGAGGATAAAGCCAGCATCCAAGGCAGTTAAAGGCGGACCAACAGATGGACCATGACAGCTGGCCAAAGAACAAAGTAATGCACAAAACTTGGTGGTACACCCTCAGTCAACTCCAAGAGCCACCAAGTCAGCAGTCTCTGACCATTTCCTGACAGGGCTAAAAGGGCACACAAGCCACAGCTGCACGGATAAGCCACTCAGCATTAAAGTCAAAACACTCAGCCGCTTCAACCAACTCCGTAAGCTCCAGATGCCAAGGTTGTTCTGACAGGAGTTAATAGCTTTTATAGCTCATTGAAGATTGCAATAACTGCTCATCTACCATCCCAGTTTTATTGAACGGAGATATTATCCGCTCAGATGACTCATACCTAAGATATTTTTGTAAAAAACTTCTATATATTCCCCCTCGCATTTGTTAGCAGGGGTTGGACTTCGGATGTGAAAAAACTCTCGTTTTCTCTTCTGTTACTCTCATGTTGTAAAGATTCAGACAGCTAATACAAAGAATGATGGGATTTCTTCAAATATTGTCTCTCATGATGGCTTGCTGGTGTGTGGCTTAAAGTTGCAGGATTCCTGTGTATTCCATGGCTCAATAAGTTTTCTCGTTACTCTCTGTTATATGTATGTTTCTTATACTTTCATTGTATCTTTCATGCTTTCCATGGATTCAATAGCTAAATGGCCAAGAAAAAGAATAGTCCCAGGATTTTCTCATTGAATACCCTGGACTCAATCCCAGCCATTTCATATGTTTTCCTCAGTTATGGTATTTAAAGAGTAATTCTTTAGTGCTACCTTTAATACTGTATCATCACAAGAACATGTTATTTCAGGAATTCAAGAAATTGCTCCCAAATAACAGACCTCTTTCACACTAGTCAGCTCAAGTAAAGAATCCTTAATTGCTCTTTGCTATTTGTTCCTTATTTCGCTCTCACAGTTTGTAATTTGTTTCATGGAATACATATAGGCCCTGTAGCAACACCCACACAGTAAAGATCTCAAGGGAACAACAGTCAAAGACCCCATTGCCCAATGGATTAGTTTCATCTGAAGACAAACTCTAAAAGCTATCAGAAGCATCCTCCCAACCAAACATAAAAAACAATCAAAAAATTCACTTCATAACTAGCCTAAAACCTTCACTAAAACAGTGACAAACCTAACAGAGAGAGCCCTCTCTGACTACAGCTGGGCTAGAAGCTGTAGCCCAAAGATTGGTTAGTGGTTACCCCGGCCGTATTCCCTAATGAGTCATAGGGAACAACCTGGGTGTTAACATAAATGGCGACTCCGCTGGGGATTTAGGATCTAAAGGCCTGTATATCTATCAAGAGATTGCACTCAAAGTCTAAATATCAGTCAAGAAACTTTCAAAACTGCTCCCATATAAACATCTGCAGCTTGAAGGAAGAGCTGAGTCGGATATCTTTCATACCCAACACAGATACATATAGATCCTTTCAGAAATCCTGATCAGTCCTTGCTATACTCTGTGCTATACAAAGTTTTTTTAAAATCCAAAAGGAATAGCTCAGAAGCTGGCTCCCAAGAAGAATTTTTGGTATACTAGGGCCAATCCTGATCCTAATCCCCCTTCTGTCTTCCATAATCCCAATACAATCCCCAAATTTGTTAGGAACCAGCAAAAACAAGATCAACTTGCTGACATTAGTACACAGTTCGAGCATCCTAATCCAATCCCCACTCCGATCAAAGTCCTATTCCGTTCTACCCCTAATTCCCCTAGTTCCCCATCAACATCTCAAAGTTCCCCACCAATTCCTTCCTCTCCTACACAAACTCCCTTATCCCACACTCTGATACCTTATGTACCTGTTACCCCTGTGATACCTGTTGTTCCCCTCGTCCTAGTTGTCCTAGTCAACCCCCAAAATCTAGTAAACATGGCCAGATATGCACCTCTGCAACTACCTGCCAATCCAGTGGCCCTACCTCAAGATTATCAAGCTAAAATCTCATACTTTGACTCCACTGGCCCTTATTCATCCATACAGCATGCCAAGAGAATGCAAGATCATTTCGAAAATTATGAGATAGATGATGAAACTGTGAGGATGAGAATATTTGTCCAAAGCTTAACAGGGGATGTGCGAACATGGTTTAGATCACTTCCTGCAAACAGCATCACAACCCCTGATGAACTCTACCAATCCTTCACAAACAGGTGGGAAAAAAAGAAGGACCCTTTACACATACTTGGTGAATATGACATGATCAAAAGAGGTCCTCAGGAGACAGTTTTGGAATACTGTGCTAGGTTTAATAATGTATATAATGCCATACCTCAAAACCTAAGACCTCCCCCGGATTTAGCCCTATACAAATTCCCAGATGGATTTGACCCAGACATGGCCTACCAATTAAAAGAAAGAGCCCCTCAAACCCTCGAAGAAGCTCAGAGAGTTGCGGTAACAGTTGAAGCAAACCTGATTGCTAAGAGGAACAGGGCTAAAATAGAAAAGAGAGTCGCCTTTAAGGAAGAGCCCTCAGCCTTAGACCAAAAACTGGATGCAATAATTTCTGGTATGAAAAGGTTAGGTGACAGGGTAGAATCTGTGGAAAGAAAATCTTCATGGGAAGCACCATCAAACAACCCCAACAGGAATCCAAACTTTAGGAGGAACCAAAATCCTAGTGGGAGCAAAGTCAACAATGATCCTAAAATAAGACCACCATTTCAAGAAAACTATGCTGAAACATCCTTATCAGAAGAACAAGCAGAGGAAACTCACATCCACCTAATGGGCCTTGACAACAAGCACCAAATCTTCTTGAGCCAAGAGGATCATGATGAAGAAGATACTAAACAATTTCAAACAAAATCAGGGGAATCATTTGATTTCAAACAAGGCTATGACACTGCTGTCTATGAGGTTCATAAACAATACAAATTGAGGAGCAGGACTGTAAATATAACACAACCTGAGAAAACCAAAGACAAACTACAGCCCAAAAGTGCCATAGTAACCGAACCAACAAATACAACTGATTCACCCACAAAAGGAATAACTATTGAAGATATCACTGAACAAACACCGAATTCACAACTACATCATTTGAACATGCTAACCAAGCAAAGAGCCTCAAGAGGTGATCAACAAGAATAAACCCCAAAATCAAGAAGAAACCTCACCAGACAAAGAAAGCAGGCTCACCCATACTACGAAAACACAAACCGAAAAACCCTTTGACTTGGAAACTGAAATTGGAAAACTGAAAATAGCCATACCTCTGGCAGAGCTAGCCAAAAATCACATTTATAAACAGCAGATTCAGAGATCTCTCCAACTCAGCCAAAACAAAAAAAATGACAATGTGGACAATGTCAATGTGTTGGATGACACCCCTAAATTACTCTTTGGCCCAGAAGTCGATGGAAAACTAGCAGGCTCAGGAATCCTACCCTTTTATGTCAGCCTGCATATACATGACAAAATATTACACAATGCAATGTTTGACTCAGGTGCATCTCATAATTTAATGCCAAAATCTATAATGGAAAGGCTGAATTTGGACAGCACTAGACCATACAAAGACCTCTTCTCATTTGATTCTAGTCAGGTCAAGTGTCTAGGCTTGATAAAAGACTTATGTGTATCCTTAGTCCAATATCCAAACAAAACAATCCTAATGGACGTAGTTGTTGCTGATATCCCACCCAAATATGGAATGTTACTATCAAGATCATGGGGAGCCAAACTTCAAGGGTCTCTCCAACTAGACATGTCTTATGCTACTATCACAATCTTTGGTCAACCCAAGAGATTGTATAGAGAGTCATTGATGAAATACATGGTCAGTAGTACAGAGAAGCCTCAAAACTTTCCCATATATGCTGTCCACTCTGACATAGACTCATACATCCTTTTCAATGACAATACAGGCAACAACAACAATGAAGAAGCTCAGATAATGGAAACAAACCAACCTGCTGAACAGAAGATCCTGATACACAAACATGGGTTGAGTTGAACAATGCAAACATTCAAGATCACAAAACAAACAACTGTCAAACCAGGACACCTGAACTGAATAATGAGCAGATGGTTCCCCAAGAAACCAGAACAAGTAAGAAAGATGTCATACCAGACAAACTGAAAAAACAACCTATACTCCAACTCACAAATCTAGAACACGGAAATAACATTCAAAACCCTTTGAAAGAAAAAACTCTATGGTTTCTAGAATTTGATGGGTCAGTTAAAAAACTAGGGGCAGGAGCAGGAGTATGGGTGCACAACAAAGAAAACAGTCATGCAGAAGGTAGAGCCTACAGACTAAATTTTAGATGTACTAACAATATGGCTGAATATGAGGCCCTCCTACTAGGACTCAAGTTGGTACAATCACTACAAGTTACAAGAGTATCAATCCTAGGGGATTCAGACTTAGTCATCCAACAGTCAAAGGAAATTTTGTTACAAAAGACAATAGACTCAGGTCTTACAGGTCTGTTGCTACTGAATTACTAAAGTCTCTTGCAGACTTCCAGATTACCAAAGTTCCTAGGGCTCAGAATCTGCACGCTCATAGCCTAGCCATGTTTGCAAGTACTTGCAAGCTACCTTTTGACCCCCATCACTGTTTTATAGCCAAAGTAAAACACAGACCATCAGTCCCAAACAACATAAAAAACTGGCAAGTATTTGACAATGACATACAAATCAAAAACTTTCTGACTCTACAAGAAGAATTTTCAGGTCTGAAGATAGACACTGAGCCAGCAAGTCAATCACAAATACTTCAGTCACAAAATCAATCACAAATATACAGTGAACATAACAGTCAGGCGCTCTCACCCAAAACAGCCAATCAAATGCTTCATCCCACAATTTTCAACCAGTACAACATTCAAGAAATCCAACAAATTGAACATGAGGAGATACCTGAGGATGAAACTGAGGTGATACAGCTAAAGAACAATTTTCTGCCCATAGGCTTAGCTCCTTTGGAAGACATCTTTGATTCTAATGATGTCCCCAATAAACCAAAATTTGAACCCCTAAACACTACCATTGAAGAACATAACATAGGGACAGTTCAACAGCCTAAAATCATAAAACTGTCAGCTGCATTACCACCTGATCAAAAACCCAAATACATTGACCTGTTTAAGGAGTTTCAAGATGTGTTTGCATGGAGTTATGAGGACCTCAAATCCTATGACACCTCCGTGATACAACACACAATTCCACTACAGCCAAATCAGAAACCCTTTAAAAAAAACTCAGAAGGATCAACCCTATGCTCCTCCCAGCAATAGAGCAAGAGGTACAAAAAATGTTCAAAGCAGGCATTATAGCACCAATTAGATTTTCTAATTGGGTTTCAAATCTGGTGCCCACAAGGAAGAAAACTGGGGAAATCAGACTCTGTGTTGACTTAAGAAACCTCAACCAAGTATCACTAAAAGATAATTATCCCCTACCAAAGATGGATCACATCCTGCAGAGAGTAGTAGGGGCATCAAGAATTTCCTTGCTTGATGGCTTTTCAGGCTTCAACCAGATCTTAGTACATCCTGATGACCAGGACAAAACTGCATTTACTACCCCATGGGGAACCTTTAAATATGTCAAAATGCCTTTTGGCTTGAAAAATGCAGGGGCCACTTTCCAAAGAGCAATGGATATTGCTTTTGCTAAAGAAATCCATGACTTCCTAGTCATCTATTTGGATGATCTTACACCTTTTTCAAAATCTGACCAAGACCATTTGAAACATTTGAGACAGATATTCATAACATGCAGGAAATACGGAATATCTCTAAATCCCAAAAAATCCATTTTTGGCCTAGAAGAAGGGAAATTACTGGGTCACATTATCTCCAAGGATGGTATCAGAATTGACCCAGAAAGAATCCAGGCAATCCAACACATGCCCCATCCCAAGAATATAAAAGAGTTACAAGCTTTCTTGGGAAAAATCAACTTTTTGAGAAGATTTATCCCAAATTTGGCCGAGCTTAGCAGACTACTTAACAGCATGCTGAAAAAGGATTCCAAAGTTAAATGGACAGTGGATGCCAAACAAGCCTTTGAAAGTATCAAATTTGCTCTTACCCAAACCCCTATCCTAACTAGCCCTCAGTTTGATAGAAACTTCATCATATTCTCCTTTGCTTCTGAACACACAATTGCTGCAGTTTTACTACAGAAAGATGATTCGGGAAATGAAAAACCCATTGCCTTCTTTAGTAAAACTCTCAGAGATGCACCTCTCAAGTATCAGATCATGGAAAAACAAGCCTATGCTTTGGTTAAAGCTATTAAGGACTTTAGGGTTTATATCCTCTATTCCCATGTAATAGCCTATGTGCCAAGCCCAATTGTCAAAGATATACTTACACAAGAAAATTTGGAGGGTAGAAGAGGCAAATGGATAGCAAATATTTTGGAATTTGACATAGAAATAAAACATACAAAACTCATAAAAGGGCAGGGCTTAGCTAAATTGATGTCTGAAACAAATTTTCAAGCCCTAGATATAAACCAACTAGACAGTGAACCGGAGCTGGCGACTCCAAAGATCAAAGTAGCCTTTGAGCAATCCCCCTGGTATTCTGATATCTGCTATGTGTTGCAAAACCTGTGTGCTCCCCCAGGACTGTCTAGAACTAAGTGTAGGTTTGTAAAAATGAAAGCCTTAAAATTCTGTGTCATGGAAGAAAATCTGCTGTGGAGGAATCATGAGGGCATCTTGCTAAATTGTCTGATTGAAAGTGAAGCCAACAAAATCATGGAAGAGTTTCATGCAGGAGACTGTGGTGGGCATCTATACTAGAAATCCACTGTGAACAAGATACTTAGAGCTGGATACTACTGGCCCACTATTTTCTCTGATATCAAGAGATTTACTACTGCATGCCATAAATGTCAAGTGTTTGAAGGAAAGAGACAATTGCTGCCGCTACCCCTAAAGCCTATTGCAACAGAGAGACCATTTCAGCAATGGGGCTTGGATTTCATTGGAGAAATCAATCCCTCATCTTCAGGCCAACATAGATGGATTCTGACAGCAACAGACTACTTCACAAAGTGGATT